>JAOYND010184929.1:0-17376 GCA_025802135.1 Lagerstroemia fauriei
TAGTCGTCCTTCTTCCTCCCGGGAGCGGCCTCGTCATGGGTGGCCGGAAGGGTATTGAGGTGCCGGAAGAGTGCTGCGGTCAGGCCTTGGGGTCTGCTGAGCAAGTGACCGAGCTTTGAGGAGAAGAGCATCAGCGAACCGTTGCAGAGCTGTCAATGTATGGAGTGCGCGGCTTTTGAACTGTGGACACAGAGCGGAGAAGCCGACGGTCGACGAGAGGCGCTTGGCCCGCTATTTTGTCCCCTGCCTTCGCCAGATGTTCATTGAAATGACTAAATCGTCCTATGTTATCCAAAAATTTTCAAAAATAACCCCAACTGAAACCAAACTAAATTACATGGAAAAAATCCAAGTTTTATCCAAGAATTTCAATTTTATCTTGAGTTTTACATTAACAATATAATAACACGTTTTTTATTTACCTCAAATCTGTCTCATGAATGTTTTTTGTTAGTTCACAATCAAGGATATAACTATTGTCAAATGGAACCTATACGTGCACACGTGACACCACTTCCCACGTGCATTAGTAAAATATTTAAGGTTAAAAATAAAAATTTTCTTAAAAAAAGTTAATAACCTAATTGAACCCATGTTTTGGTCGAATTCTTATTTTTAGCATAAATTTTTTCGTGTGACCTAGTAATGCATAAAATTTGAGATGTTTGTTTAAAATTTTTGTCAGAATTAACAGCTATATATCCTAAGTGGCACGTTAATATCGATTGCGGGGCAAATAGTTCGCTCACGTGGCAAAGCCGCTTGGTGTTCATGGGCCCGGCTCATTGAAAAAAATGATAATCTTCCAGAAAAGTTCGAAAAATTTAAGAAATATTAAAAATTTAATAAGAACGAATTAAAAACTAAAAAAATTGGTAAATTTTAAAAAAATTCAGAATTATACACATAGTTCATTCATAACAAACAATAATTTGTGAAACAGTAAAACTAATTCAATCATGAAAAAGAAAATTTTAAAATATGAAAAAGTACAAAAATTTAAAATTATTGAAAATATTCTAAAAATGTTGAAAATTATAAACTAAATCTGGAAAAATTTAGAAAATATAAAAAAGCACGAAAAATAAAAAGTTAAAGTTAAAACTATTGAAAATATTCAAAAAAGTAACGAAAAGTTTAAACTAAATTTGTAAAAATAAGAAAAAATATTGAAAATAATAATAATTTCATAAAATTATTATAAAATGACATGAATATTAATTTGATGAAAGGTAAATAGTGAAAAGACGACAAATTAAAGAACCAAATAAAATTCGTAAAAAAATAATAATAGTTATAAATCGAAAATTTCAAATTATTTATCTCTTAGTATCTAAATAATGCCTTTCTAGTATTTCATCTTTAGATCATCCTCATGTTTCTTTTGCTTTTTCAATTACTTTCATTACGTTAAAACACGTCTATTTAAATTTAGTTCGACCAAATTGAAATTATTGTGGACTGTTCAAGAATTATCTTACTCGTTGGAGTTTGATTAAAAGAAAAACTAGTTTCTTCTCCTCCCATGTAAAGAAAAATGTTAGCAATTTTCTCGCGGAAATCTTTCGTAGATTGTTAGAAAACTAAATTTTCATAAACTTTAAACTACCACAAGTCCAAGATTTTTGGAGTAATCAATGTACACTGACTGCTATATAAACTATATTAGAAAAAGGAATTATTTATGTCAGTGAGGAGGAAATTAAATCTAAAGAAAAAAAGAAAAAAAGTTTCATTTTTAATCCTCAAACCTTTTGTTATTTTATTTTTCTCTTCCTAAACCTTTTTTGGGCATTTTTTGCCTTCAATATTTTCCTCTTTTATCGTTCTCTTTCTAGACTTTTTTCTAGAACAAATTCGACCCTCAACCTTTTCATGAGGGTTACACTTTTGATTTTTTGTTATTTTAATATTAAAAATATTTATTACCAAGATAATAATAAAATAATAAATTTAAAAGAAAAAGAGAAATGCATGGAGGGACTTGCCAGTAATCACACATCCTCATTTCAATTGTCGGTTACCCTCTGCAGAGGTGTTACCGCTAGTGAGAAGCTAAAAATCTTTAATTGGAGGGGAGCGAACCTCACCGGTGACTACCCTCCCCTTTTAAACTCGTCGGTGATCATGGAGAGAACTTTTTTGTTACCATTCCTCGACTGCAAGGTTGATAGTCCTTCCAAGAATGCCATAACTGGTAATAGACAACCGGAAGGGAAGAAATGGCATTAGAGTCATCCCTATCTCCTTTTTATATTTTTATTTCATTATTTTATTATTCAATTATCTTTTAGTCTATATTTTTACTATTAAGTTAGTAAAAAAATAAGTGTACTCTTGTGAAAATATTGAGAACTAAATTTGTCCCAAAAAGATTTCGCAAAAAAATGATAAAAAGAATACAAGGTCGATGACCAAATCTGTCCAAAAAAGGTATAAGATAAGAACGATATGAAAAATAAAAGGTTAAGAATGAAATGCGAAATTTTCAAAGAAAAAATCAGTACATGTTATCTCACCTATTGATCTGATATTGGAAGATATTAGTAAGATGCCTTTAGTGTCAATAACATTTAGAGAGCCATAACTTTAACTAGTCATACTTATAAATATACTTATAACAATTTGAAGTTAATGTGGAGATTCACAATACAAGTTACTCTTGTTAGAGCAAGAAAAATAAGATTTTTCACATGTTATCTCACATTAAAAATTATCCACAAGCACAAATATTCATTAATAGCAATGTTCATCTCACTGGAATGGGTCTCTAGTAAGTGACAACAGTAGTTAAAGGGAAAGCATTAACTGAAATTGTGTTAATGTCTTCCTTTCCTTTCGATAAATAAATGGGGCATAACTATAAGCCCAGTCTAATAAAAATGGAGTATGGTAACCCCTACAATATCGCCAAATAGCAAAGGACCTAGGCCATTAGGAATCGGGTGAAGCTCATGAACGCCAAGAGAGAGAGATACTGTTTTCTTAACCAACCAATCAGCAGAGCAATTTCCTTCACGAAAAGTCGAATCTGGACATTCCAGTCTCGTGATAGAAGTCTAGAAATATCACCTATCATTGAGCGAAGAGTAGGTTGGCAATCCCCGTATCTCGTAATGAGGCTACAAATAAACAAAGAGGGCGACCTCGAGCACCAATCGACTATAGCCCATCCCCATGCATGTTTGAGCTATGAGTGGACCCCCAAAGTTGAGCCATCACGAAAGACGTGGACCCACTTTTATTAATGTCTTTCTTATGTAATAATATTGTTTACTTTCTTAAGGTGATAAAACCTCTTGTTCGAGTTCTCTAACTAGTCGATAATGAAAGGAAACCTGCTATAGGCTACATATGGAAGCCATCGGAGGAGTAAAGGAAGCTATAACAAATTAATGACTTTCAATAAGGAGAGAATAATTATATATATATATATATATTTCAAAATTACTAACGAGATGAGAAGTCCAACTCCATCTTCCACTGCATGTTTACTAGTCATTTTCTCCTTCTCAAGTTTTTGTATTGACAATTCAAATTTACAATTCGACGGACAAGTCACAACGAGCCTTTACGTTTCCAAACCAATTCTAGATCAAGATTTACAAATTAAGATTGTGGACAAATCGTCACAATACTAAAAGAATGAGGACACTTTTTTGTATTAATCAATGGTCAAGAAATAAAGATTAAAAACTAATTGTCAATATCATAAACTATCCATTCAGATGTTTAATAAGTCGAGCATTTAGAAATTTGATTTCTGAAAATTTTATAGTAGATTAAATGATAGGAGTTCGTATAGAAGCATAATTGCCAATATGCAAGAAGATGGCAATCAAATTTCTTAGTCTCCCAAGTTGTGCATCGGATTCGTGAATGCAACCAAAGTGTTCACTTATAGGTTATCCAACTAGTGTAGCTATTTTTTTTTATGGTAAGTAAATACTAGTGTAGCTATTATTCCTACTAACCTCAATATTTCTCATGATTGTAGATTTGCAAAGAGAAGGAACAACCATGAAATGCAAAATCTAAATGCTTTGGTTTTATAAGTATAATCAAGCATTCAAGGCTTTTATCTTTGCCAGGATATCATGGATCAAACTACTTTTACAAGATATTGATGATAGCAATTACTGGTCAATTGAGAAAATTGTTGCATGGATTATTGAATATGAAAATGCAGAAAACATGTGGCAAGGTGCATGTGGCTTGACATGGATATTATAAATAGAGATCCAATAGTAGACAAGTTAAGTCAGCTCATGAGAAGGAGACTCTGAAAGTGATTTCGAATAGAGTACGATGGATTTGTGTAGAAAGAAGAGAATGCACATCATATAATGGAGATGAAACTAGTTATAGTTTTAGTCTAGGGAGTAGGAGTATCATAAACTTGGTTAAAAGCTTGGATATTTTACATTGTGATTTGAGCTATCTTTTAAAAGGTATTTTTGTCTTTCTTTATAATTAAAAACTATTGTATTTTACATTGTGATTTCGTTATTTTTTTTTATAAAATTTGTAATGCGGAGTTAAATAAGACAAACACCTCATAGTTTGTCTTCCTGGATTACGTGAAAAAGTTCATGATAGAAGTGAGAATTTGGCCTAACTACAGGCTCAATTAAGTTATTTACCCTTTCTTATTTTAAGCCAGTTAGAAGTAAGCTGATAGCATGGCTCTGTGAAATATTTACACAATTTAGTAGCATACCAAACTCATTAAGGTAAGTTTACAAGGTGTCTTACTATGTTAGGTTCTACAAATCCCCTAAGAGATCTTCCTAAGTTTCCTTGCTGAACCTCGTAGCAATGGTCTTTGCATTAGTGGGTCAACTGATCTAATTATGTTGCAACTCTCTTACTCTGTATGAATCCTTGATGCCTCTATGATGACTTTTCTTCCAGGCAAATTGCCACAAGCTTGAGGTTGGCTTCCTTCAGCATAGCATCTAAATCAAAAAATTGATTGACGTTGTGTATCCATCCTTCAAAGTCCTCTCATTAAACTTTGAAAAATCCAGTTGCCCTTCATTTATATTCCCACATAGATTTTCTATGTTTCTTCATAAAAAGGACCTCACTCTCTCATCACAGAGCTCTCCTCCATCCCATGGTTCATGGCTTACCTTTGCTAGAAATTGATACATCTAATTAGTTCAATGATTTCGTCATACCTCTTATCATTCTTTTTCATTTTGAGCTCTAATGTGCTCTAGTAATTGCTTGTTGTGAGTTTTGAATTCTTGCATAGTCACACTCAAGTATCATAGCTTCTAGCTTCTTGAGCTCTGAATTGTTGTAGTCTCCATCATCTCTTCCACAATTCAAGAATAAAAGGCTTTGACATCAATGTTTTGGGTTACCCCTAGCAAATGATAGAGAAAGGGAGTGAAGAAGTAAGAATATTAGAGATAGAGAGAAGAAGATAATAATTTCACAAGAGGAAGATGATTATAATTCATACATCATAGAATTCCTTGCGATTATATTTCTTACATAATATGTTTACTTACACATTCAACCACCTCGTCCATTCTCACTCTCATCCATTCTCACTTCTGAGTTGAAATGTCAAATAGTGGCCTCCGTCGAACGATTGTGATGTGGTTCCAATTATTTCTCTATGCTTTCCCATCCTTTTCTAATTTTCTAGATGTTGTCCTTCCTAAAAGTTGTTATAGTTTTCATTTTAGTCTGTTCATGCCAATCTATGTCCATATCAAAAGATATCAATAATATCTTGATAAAAAAAGATATCAATAATATAGCGATCTTTGTGTCTCAAGATGCAGCTATTATTTCTGCATTGCATGAGAGGTCCATATTCCAAGAAAAAAAGTAGTAGCATTTAGGTAATTTCAACAACTTGAAAGATACTTACCGATGAAAAAAAAACAACTTCAAAGATACTAGAAGCAAGCTAGAAGCCGGAGCTTTTATCTATGCTCTACTCCTTATCTGACAAATCTTTTCTGTCGATAGTGAGAGTTTACACTTTAAAATGTAATATTTTGATGAGTACTTGTTGACTCTCTAAAATCATGATGCATGTGTAGAATACTGGAGTATGTTGATGTGTTAAAGAAAACCAACGCTCAAACCACCAAGTAATCATTGACGACAATCAACCAAGGCAGCAACCATATGTGCATGTATTCATATATTCCTTTGACTGCTTGCTAGTCATTAGAAAAAAAGTTTCCTAGAGATGAATCCTGACTTCATTACCAAAATTGGGAAGTTGTTTCTACTGAGATCTTATGTTGCCATGATAACTGAAGATGGTGAACTTTTGTTTGAGGCACATTAGAAAATGAACTTTTGTCGTTTGGAAACTGGTCCATGGGAAACCACATTGGTATAGTATGCAACATACATTTTTTGCTATTATGAGCTTTCATAATTAGCTAGTCAATGCTCAAAAGAGTTATTTTGCTTATCTTTATAGTAATTACGGTTAAGATTCCATTTGGCTGTCTGTGTTTATTGGAGATGAAACTCTCAGTCTATTGTTGTTTTGCCCATCTTTATATGATTCCCTTCTCTATATATAGCTGACTTTGTTTATGTCCTAACACCTCGTTCTTTTACAGTATTGATTAAATACAAAGAATTGAGCAATAGAGAGAAGCTACTGGCTAAAGGGGTTACAAGCGATGTATAAAATTGCGGTGTGAGAAGAAATGAAAATGTAATCCTCCCAAGGTAAGTGACTCATTGTGTTGTATTTTGTATAAGAAAGTGACCCTGCGTGATAAATCTTTGAAATTATGTCTAGAGCTCTACCACTCCTATTATTTAATAACAATATCTCATTAGTAGTAATTTCATCATTTATATGTGTACAAGTTTTCTTTAGATAGAATTGTCACTAAATTTTCTACTTACAATTGAACCATGCTATTCTAGTTCGGCTTGTATTAATGAATTTTGAGCAATAACTAGATTTCTACTTCTAACTACCTATTCTTCATGACTGCTTTTTTGGGTACCTAATCTTATCTTTCAAAAGTATAATCTTTGCCCTGACCCTTGCCCTAGCCAATTTCTATTTGATCTTGCTAATTTCATTGTATTGAGATTGCCTCACATTAAGCCCGAAGCATGTGAGACCCAAAGACCTAGCCGGATGAGTGGAAATCAATAAGAAACAAGATAGATTTCATTTTAAATTTAAAAATATTATGTTTTCATACAATCTCATCTATGTCAAATTAGGGTATTTTCCTGTGAAAGAATCTAGAAATATATGATAACCTTTTGATTTTAATTGGTTTATAAAAAGGTTGAATAGAGTCTTGAAAGTGGTGAGAAATCTTATAAATAATTTTTGATAAACTTCTCAATGACACAAGTGCGTGAGAACCTGAAAAATCGGGTTTGAGACTATTTTTTAGGTGAGATTGTGAAGATGGCTTGGATATAGGGTTGGGAATACTTTTTAAGTTATAATCTCCTATTTTTGTTCTAATTGATTGTCTGCTCTACACCATGGCCATTTCCCTAACGAGAGGTTTACCATGTAACTCCAATTTTTGTATTTCTCCTTATACTTCTAGGTTCTTTCTACTGCTATCGTACTCATAATTGCGACATCTTGATGCAAGCCTAAATTAAAAAACTGGTACCATAGTTAATCCCAAAGATGCCTATGGCAAGGTTTGAGGTGAAGAAGTTCGATGGTTCGAATGACTTTGGATTTTGATGCATCAAGATGAAGGTTTAACTGGTGCAGCAAGATCTTGAGTGAGCACTGGAAGCTGTAATAGCTCTAACCTTAATCAATGCTAAAAAGACATCGATCATGGCAAATGTTTTGAGTATGATGCAACTCAGTTTATCAAATAAGGTTCTCAAGGGGTGTGCAATCATAATTCGTCCTTGGAACTATAGCAGAAACTTGAGTCGTTGTAGATGATGAAGTCCCTGACCAACTAGTTATACTTGAAGAAGTGATTATATCAGTTGAAGATGAGTTCTGACATATTGATAATCAACCACGTGAATCTGTTCAATCAGATCATAATGGACCTCTAGTCATAGATGTAAAGATTGAATCATACGAACCACGCCAACTTGTAGCAAAACTTGTATACGAATAAGGCCTCCAAGATCATTTCTTGGTCATATTTGAAGGGATAGAACTGCGACCCCTTTACCTATAATGAGGTAAGAATTTTTTGGTATTGTGAAGATTCACAATCAATTATGGAAGGGTTGATTGATAAGTCAACCAAATTAAATTATAACTTGAACTTCAATTTTGAAATTTTCTTCCATTTTGTTGAGTTGCATATATCTTGAACTTGAATATAGTTTATATGCTTTTATAGCTCATATAGACTTTCATTATGGTCTTCCACATACTCGCTTGATCCATAATTTCTCGAACAAGCCCGTTAAGTGCTTCTTTAAATTTCTTGGCCCGTGCCACTGTAATAGGTCCAATGGGAACTTCACTTTGCTCCATTGAAGCCTTACTTTGACTGCATCATCAAGTATGAGGATAAGGCATTAATGTTCTCAACTCCTATGAGAATTTTGTCAAAACAATGTTGTATGGGAGATTGAGTATCAGCCCGGAAGACATCAAAGGCGGTGCTGAGAAATAGGGTAATGGATGACTCAAGTGGTGCTGGTAAAAGGGCTTCTTATGAGAGGCATATCTGAAGAAGTCCATGGGAGAAGAAGGTTTAAGGTAAAATCTTGAGGAAGGTTGATTTGTTGGGACTGCAACCATGAGGGTCATCTTGGGCGAGACTACCCTAGGAGGAAAGGCAAGTAGGTCGTGCTGACAAATGTAGGAGAGGAAGAGGTGGAGGACGAGATCCTCACTACAACATCATATGTGAATAGGGATGTTGAGAATATTACAACATCGAGCCGTTCGAGTTTTGAGTTCTTAATTCAAGTAATACATTCTATGTGACACATGAGAAGAGTATGTTTGTCATTTATTGTATGGGTGTATGCAATAAGATTTTTATGTGACATGGGCAAACTTATAAGGTTGTCGAGATTAGGGATGTGAGAACAAGATGTGTGAGGGGTGCGAAAGAGCTTGTAACTAGTGTTAGGCATATCCGTAAACTTAAAAGAAAATTGATTTCTCGAAAAATACTTGATTCATGCGAGTGCAAGTGCAAAGCCTTGGTGTAGTACTAAAAGTGTCTAAAGGAAAACTCAGTCATAAAAGGGGTGTTGAAGAGAGGACTCAATGTCATGCATGTAGAGGCTAATAGAAGCAATTGAGGGTATAAAAATACTTGGATGATCTCAAGCATTTAAAAGGTGTACGGGTGTAGGACGCTATTGGTAAGACATCAAACAATTTGCTAAGACCTCGAAATCTTTCGTAAATAAAAAATTATCCATTGATAAACTGACTGTAGTTGAGTAGCATATGGACAAGACCTGAGAGAAGGTGGAGACATTTTGAAGAGAGGTGAATTCGATGAAGGCTCCCAGAACTCATCCTATGGAGTTAGGAGTTAGGAGTTAGCAAGTTAGGGAGGCCCACTGAGAAGCAATGATTTCTACAAGAGAAAAACCATGCTCACGATAGGCAGAGGAAGCAGTCAAGTTCACCTAAGCCAATCAGTCTTGGAGAATGCTGAAGTTATGTACAGCTTGTTAATCAGTCGGCTAGAAACTTGCAGGAATGTGGTGATATCATGATTTGCGTGATTTATTTATCCATTTCTGACTTAGATTTTTGAATTAATTATGATTTTAGATTCCTTTTCATTCATTTAGAGGTTAATTGCATTTCTGATTTTGGGGGACTTTATTATTATTTATTTAAGTTTCTAATATTTTATTTGTGAATTGTCTATGGATTAATGGCGGCCCCGGGCCACATAATACACCATCCAATGGATTAGTAAGTCACTATGGCACAGGACACCATCGATATTAGAAAAAAAGAAACTCGAGAATATCGTGCAATCTCCCAAAAAGGAAAGTTGAAATGCAAAAGTTTGGAGAAGTAAGGCGCGAAAAACGCATTTTTAAGATGGGAGAATACATCTTCTTATCCCTAACAACATAGGAAAGTTTTAAAAACTCAAACCATGAATATTTCAGCTTCTTAAGATTTGGAAAATAAGAGGAAGGTGGTAGAAAAGTTAGAACATATGGTTGCACATTAGAGGAAAAGTTGAAGGATTGAGAATATATCGATAGACTACAATTTGCTCCCTATTTAAAGGCTTCATTCAACAGCTTGGGTGATGAGTTTTTTCATCACTTTTCAGTATTTTTTGAGTGTTTTCAAGGGAAAAGAAGGGCAACAACTTAGAGCAGAAGGAGAGGATGTCTTGAAGATTGTGAAGCCATGATTAATAATAGATTTGACTTACCTATACTTAGAGTTTTCTATAGCATTTCTCTTTCTTTATTTTCATTATAATATTCTATCTTTTAACTCTTGTATATTTTGTTTGCACTATGAACTAATTCTCTAGATTCTAGGGGATCAACAGGACCTAATTCAATATTTCAAGTTTAAGCTCAATTATTTCATGTGTATGATTTTATCGAGATACACCTTCTTGGTATTAATTTTACATGTCTCATTCTTATACTTTATTTTGATTTGATCACCCATGAGGATAATTTTGAATTAAGATGTGTCTCGAGAGAAGGATTTGATATAGCTAGAGAGTGCATAGTCTATGTCTGTATCAATAAGTGGAATTATTTATGTGAGCACATTGAGAGATAGTTTGCACTCTAGATAGCCGAGTAAGGTTAATTAGAGTGGCCTTTCAATACTAATCGCCTAGAGATAAAGTGAGCTGGTGTCATCCACATAAATACGTTCTTGCAACATTGAAAGGTACATAAGGAGATATTTAGGAAACTCTAGAACCTAGGCCAACAACATGGTGGAATAATTGCATAAGGGCAGTACTTGGTTTAAGACTAGAATTAGGAAAAGTTGTGAATCCTAAGTACATTGATTGATTGATATCTGTTCATTTATTTTTCAATTTACTTGCTTGCTTATTTAGTTTGTTTTCTAGTTGAATTTGATTGACTTGACTTGAAAGTAATTGTAAATTTTAGTACTTGGTAGCGGACAAGAATCCTCATATGAATGATACTCTACTCACACTATATTACTTGTTTGTAATACGTATGTCTGCATGCACTTTTGATATCTTATTTATGCAACAGAATGCTAATGAAGCTTGACACCTCGAATAAGTTCGAGGGTGACTTGGACTTGAACAACATGCGCATGAAGAATGGAGCCCACAAGTGGGCTGAGTAGAGCAAGCAAATTTGAAATTAATGTTGGTTGGCTCAATACGAGATTAGGCAGCGATCTGTAGGGAATGTCTTGGATCAAGTCGGGAGCCCATGATACTTGAAGACCTAGTCAAACAAGGGAAACTTGGTAAGGAATGATATAGATCTTGAATTCTAGAAATATTTCGACTTTGTATAATCTCATCGAAATCAAATCGGAATATTTTCTTATGAGAGAAACTATGAATATATGATATTTTATATTTGTAAAAGGTATATAAAAAAGGTTGCACAAAGTCGTGTAAGTGATGAGAAATCTTGTGAGTGATTTTTCTAATAAGTTTATCGATAATACAAGTGTGTGAGAATTTGAGAGATCTGGTTTTAAACTCTTTTCTGAGTAACAAGGGAATGGAAATCTTTATAAGATGTAATATTATATTTTAGATAAAATGGATTGTTTGTTCTACTTCAGGGACGCTTCCCTCACAATAGGATTTTACTACGTAATTCTGGTATTCAAGTTTTTCCTCTTATTTCTCAGTTCTTTCTGCTATTGTCGCACTCAAAATTCTGATGTCTTGCTAAAGGTTTGAATCACGATACTTTCTATCCTAATGAATGTGTTGCGGGACACAATTGAGGAATACATGGAAGAGATAAAGTAGGATGGAGTTATTGGATGCTTTGAGAATGCAACAGGTCATGAGCTCATTGATTAGCTTGTAAAGCACTATTTCCAACACCTTTTGCATCTTAACGGAAAAAATATTAATAAGCTTTTGAGATGCTGACCCTAGTTCGAATCAAATGTGTCTTAAATAGGGAAGTGAATCCAATCCCGTTGCTTATTATTTTTGAAACATGAGAGATTAAAAAAGTACTGCAAACATATGGATAATAAGACAAGACAAAATGCCAGGGAGAGGCTCAACAACAACGAACATTAGCAAAGTCCAGAAAGGAGTACTTACGAGCGGTCAGATTATCATAATAGTTGCATAAAGAAATACTAAAAATATGGACATGCATAAAAGCAAGCACCATACATAGCTTTAACTTTAAGAGGTCAATGGATGCAATTGTCAAGCATATGAGTCATCTTTTGTTAGAGATTATATTAAAGAAGACGATGGGAAGTGAAAAACCTGGGATTGAAGACCAAGGAAAATGAATGGTAGATATAGCTCGGATTACATTATGCATTTGAGGAGAGATATGATGTAGAATATCCACCTGGATTTATAAGAAATTGGGTCCATATCCAACCCAAAAGTTTAAGCTGTTAGGTACTGATATCTAATTTTCTTATAAATTCAAGTCAAACTATCATAAGGCAGACTTTTTTCTTCCATCTCCGGACTAACAACGATACGAGTTGGGTTTTATCTTTTGTACTCAATAAACTGGTTATGAATTAGGCATTTTTCTTCCGATCTCGGGCTACGAGTTCCACACTCGGGCTTGTCATTGTGTGAGTCTTTCGATCTCGTGCCTAGCGTGTTCTGAGCTCACATATAACTTACTTTGAAAGCATGTAAAATATCCATCTGCCCTGCTAGAAGTTGGGCCTATATCTAACCCCAAAAGTTTAAACTAGTAGATAGTGGTACCCAATTCTCTTATAAACCTAAATTTATTCTCTAAGTTAATTGATATGGAATTTTAACTCTCAACATATGATCCCACCAGATCAAGTGATCTATATGAAGATGAGGGCTACTTAGATCAAGCCCAGCGTACCAAGAAAGATTAAGAGTATCTTTCAGAAGGTATTGTCCTCGTTTCACTATTTATGGTAAGTCATCATGTTAGTGTCGTCTTTAATATGTTCAGTTGTACTCTATTTTAAGCTTTTATTTTTACTTAAGTATGCCAGCCCTTTGCAATACAAAGTTGCTAGGCATCAAAGCTTGTGCCTACATAGCTGTATCCATCCTCCTTTGTTATCTGCATCCGTTGCTTCTTTTTTCTCCTCTTTTGGTTGTTCTTGGTTCCTTGTCACTGCCTTTAGGATTCCCTTATCTTCTCTAATGGAATCCTGGCTTTACAATGTTATGTTCAAGTTGTCTCCTCTTGCTGCTTCTATTCACTGATTCATGATTGCCTACACGTGTTGCAGTATTCAAGAAATTTAACTATTGACCAGACGTTCACAAAGTAAATGGCAGGCATCCACCTTAAGTAAGGTCTTGATAAATTTTCATGAGCAGATGTTCCATGATTACGTTTAGGTTTTGGTACGACGAAATTTGTTGTTTTAGATTTTTTTTCTCCTGATGGTTTCCTTCTAGGCCCACTGGATCTTTGGATATGATTCGTATAGTTTTTGGGTTTAGAATCGGAATAGATGATACCTGAAAGAAAGTTGGATTTGGTGCTTGATTTCTGAATTGATCCTCTGATATTTATATTAATATGTGAGAATGAGATATGAATGTAAGTGTGTGAAATGTGGGGAAAGAATTGAGATACTTGGACCCCGGTGTTCTTAGGTATGTCTAGACTTAGATTAGTACTGGCATAAGGCAACACACGCCGTGCCCACTTGCAGTGTGGATGCTAGATTTGACCAAAGATTTGCTCAAAGTAGATGATTAACTTGTTTGATATGATATGTGCTAGAAAATAGAAGCTCTTATTGATGTGACTGGAGTCGGATATCCGGCTCTTGGAGTCGTCTGGTTCTAGTCGGATTGTCCTGCTAAAATTAGTTATTTTTAAGGTGTTGATTGGGTTGGATTTAGGTCCAAGTCGATTTGGATCACTCTTTTCCATATCAATTTCCAAAGATCACGCCAACAATCCAGTGACTTCTTTTCCAGTTAGAAAAACTTGGAGCAGCTTTGGAGAAAGCAAGAAATGCTACAAAGTAATTCGGCAGATTTATGGCACTGGTACGTATGTAGCAATGGCCAAGACTAGAGAATCTGAAGAAACGAGGGTGAAGCTTCGAACTTCGTAGCTTGATTTGCTTATAGGGAGACCCTTATATCGCACATCAATCTCAATGAGGCTGGCAGTGCTAATTGTTAAAGAAGCAAGTCTCTATATGGATCATAAACATTTAGTACTGCAATTTATGAGAGTAAATTTTCTCATAACATCTGAGCTCATCATCGAATCTCCTTTTTTTTTTTCCTATAACAGTGCACTCTTTGCTGGCTTTGGTTGATGCATGAACATCCTCTATCATCCTCTACCTCTGTGTTTTGAGGAGTCCAAGACTCGCAAATACGAGAGATTCTTAGGTGAATCCAATCCACCGCACACCATTGGGAGAAAATACCGGGACTTTACCGTTCTTGTGTCCACAAAAAAAAAGTAAAGTACTAGCACTTTCTCCTATGAATTTCTCTATATATGTCCTAAATGCTTACGTCCTCTATGTATTTGATGAGTCCTATGCTCCTAGTTGCCATAAATGTTTTAAATTCTCTCGGTATTGCACCAAAGTTGATTGATGAAAGCAATTGGATTGATATTCTCTATATGTGTCGGGTTTGCTCTCAGTATTCCGCATGGTATCTAATGAGCCATGTAAAATGCAAATGAGTTATTTTGTTTTCTAATGTCTTTTATTAGAGTTTTTTTTTTTTTGCTTAAAAGAGTAATTCATTAGACATAATAGATCACAAAAGGATTACATAGTCCAGAGCATATACATTCTCATCTTCCCTTATCAAGACCTATGAAGGGAGTTAGGAGAGAGGAATAGGCCCTACAAAATGCATTAGAAATGCCCATTTAGCTAAGTTATGGGCAAGGAAATTGTCTGGTCGAGGAATATAGATAGCATCCCATGAATCAAAGAAAAGAAACAAGTCATGTAGTTGTAGGATGGTGCTCTTGATAGCTGCTGCCTGAGGTAAGTCCTTGTAAAGGATTGCCTCGACTACATCTTTAGCATCCCCTTTTAGAAGGATGTGGTCGGCTTGCAAATATTTGGCACACTGTGTAGCTGCTAGTGCAGCTTGAGCTTCTCCTTCCGCTACCGAGTTTGCCTTACTCTTGTGCGATCATGCATGTAGTAGAGAGCCTTTGGAGTTTGTGCACGCAATTCTAATCCAGACGTCTGAGTGAAGGACTGCAACATCAAAGAAGAATGAGATTTCTCCTATGTGGCATGTGTTGTTTCTACGACCTTTCTCGAGAAAAGTGGCTTTCCATGCAACCAAGTGCTCATTCAGTATCTTGTTGATTGCCTGGGCAACATGAATTGGGTCTAGTAGACGAAGGTACATTCTATTGTTGTTTCTGAGTTGCCAAACATGGTCAAGGAAAAGTGCTACTTGTAGGAGGAACTCGTGTTTGGCATCTGCAGGAACTGGTAGCATTTTGTCATTTGAGATGCGACCATACAATTCTAAAGAAGGAACATGAGAGTAAGATGTGTTCAAGTGATTCCATCTCTTGGTGACAGAGATAGCAGCTCCGTGTTGAGATCGAGAAACACTGATTTAGTACGTCACTCATGGGCAGCAAATTCCATGCCACTTTCCAAATGAGCAGCTTGAATCTTTCGTGGATCTTTGCTCGCCAAAGAGTTCCCCAATGCTCAAGGAGCAGCTGAGGATTGCGCGGGAAACGAGCTTGTTGATCTAGCCAATATGCATCCCAGGAGGAGAAACGACCATTGGTCTTGTTTGCCCAAATCAGCTTGTCCTCCATTGGCCTGGCTAGGAGGAGAATATTCAGCACTTTAGATGCAGTGGGTTCATCAAAAAGATCCCGGATGGTTGTGGTCTTCCAGGGCATGGTTTTGAGATTGATGAGCTCGAATACCCACATGTGCCGAGTTTGGTTTGCTGCATTCACAGAGATATTAGGAATGGGTTTGAAGCTGGTGGTTCCCGGCACCCAGGGATCCTCCCAGATCCTGATGTTTGTTCCAGAACCTACTTGGAAGCATGAACCCTTCCTAATGAGACTTATGGTAGAGTCCCTTCCAAAAGAAAGATGATGCTTTTGGTGCTTTATGATCCAAGATGGCGCCATGATGAAGTAGATTATGGAAGTAGAGAACATATACCATATTGGAAAACACAAACTCATATGAATTAGTGTATCATTTTCAGATTGCTAGAGTAGATAAGAGAATTTTAATTTATGGGATTGTATTCTATTTTTATTTATTGAATATACAATCATATCCCTCAACAAAATTGAGAGTTTGAGGCCCAAATTGATTTTACATTCTAAAATCAATTAGTTTGAAGATACCGCTCCTTTTTAGTGGCAAACAATAATGGTAGCAATAGATGCAAACTAGTCATTCACGCTAAGCAATATTTGAGATTTCATATATTTCATAGCGAACACGTCAAATGAACTAAACAACTATTTTTCTAGCACAGGTCCAACCCTCGTAAACCCACCAAAAGTCTAGTATAGTTCAAAAAGCTAGTGTACTCCAAATTCATACTCAAGGGCTACATTTCTACCCAAATATTTTTTTTCACAGATTTACAGAAAAAATCTGAACCTAGGACCCTAAACTCATCAAGTTACATGAAAAGCAAGATTTGAACCGTTAGACCACCACCCGTCAACGGTTCAAGGTACCCTTCCTTTTATCACCCTAATTCCACCCTTCAAAGTTGATGAAAAGAATCTTAGATGGTCATACCTCACAGTAACATGATGAGAAATAACCAATTAAAATGCTCTGATTATAAATAATTAAGGTAATTCCTCGAGTAATTAACACTAATTTGCTAATTTGTCACAATCTGATTCGTATTTATTCACGTCACATGGTAAGATAGCATGATTTAAGAATTTTGCAAAATTGATGGACCTTTCTCTTCTAAGTCTTCACCTCCCTTTTCCACTGTCTTCTACTGTAATGGTGAAAAAAGACGGCGACGGTAAATAAAACTGATCCAGCCAAGATCGACTCAGTCCATTTTATTCTAGTGAATTTTGAAGTCAAATGGGTTATTGATGGTGGTGTGTCGAAAAACATGATCATATGTGTGCCCGACAACTCACTCAACTATTATGTGACAATTAAGGGATCCTTTTCCTGTGCACATTTCAAATAAAGTATAGGTTCCCCTCCGATCTAGGTATAATACTGGATTGTATTTTGAGGAGGACTATTACAGT
>JAOYND010185117.1:0-17351 GCA_025802135.1 Lagerstroemia fauriei
GACTTTCTCCGTCTTGGGTTCTCATCATTAAGCTAGCTAGTCTTCTGTGTAACAGCATCATATCACGTGGAGGTGTTCACGTGGTTATATCAACCAATCAAATTAAACTATTTCTAGAAATGATTGAATTTATTGGTTGGTGTTACCATGTAAGTGCCATCATATGGTGATGTTATATATAGGACTCTCTCCTCATTATGCCTAATGGTCAGTCAGGTAATCTATGTAAGGGAAATAAGTGTCTGATTAAAAAAAAATATAATAATACAACCTCGGTCATGCATGTTCTAATCTAATCTCACTATTCCTATCTCGTACAATCCCGAACCGGTTAGATCAAATCGTCGAAGACCCTATATTCACTACTCAATGCAACATATTATATGCTTATTCAAATTTTGTGAGAGTGTAGTTAGAACAAAATCAGTAAACATGGTAGTAACATTCAACCTGTCACTCTACAATCTAATAAGATGCTAGCTCCGACAGTATCTACCCCATACCCATGCATCAGACAAACTGCAAACTGTTGTGATGTTTGCCGAAAATCAAATCTTTAGATCAGATGAAGTATCGAAAAACATTACCATCACAGCTCTTTTTTTTTCCAAGCTTGCAATATTAGTATCCAAATGTTCTTATGAGCCTCTAATCAATTCAGTTTTAAGCAGAGTCGGTCCATTAAAAATTAAACTCACTCTACATGAGTTTTCTCTCCATTCACAAAATTCAAATTTGAGATCTTTGTTTAAGGGGATTAAGTATCGACCACTTGAATCAACTCAACTTGGTACCACCGCAACTCTTTTTGATGAATCATAGGATGGTACTGTTCTGAGCAATTGTGTTGGGTGCGAGTTCGTTGTCAAAGAACTCGTTATGTTATTACACATGGATATCTACTCAAAATACGCAAGCCTCTCTTTTGGCATAAGAGGGCCTTGTTGCTGTGGCTCATCGTGGTTCAGCCTTAGGTAGTCGGGGTGTGCAAGGGTACTAAGTAAAACCATAACCGATTGAAACCTATTCGATATGGTAGATTTCGGGTAGATACTAATGACATTTGGGTAAGGTCTAGATAACAATTGAAGGAAACAAATAGAATAAGTTTCGGTTCATGTTCCAACCATATGATACTCGGAGCTGGAACCAAAACTGACTATATATTCAACTAGTGATAATTTTCTCATTTCGAATTTAATTCTCATGTTGTTTATACTCTTAAACTCCCAAGTCGTTAAATTTTTATTTTACATAACAATTATTCATTTATTATATTCAAAATATCAATAAATTTTATAGACTATTAACAATTAAGTAATGAAACATATCAAAAGTTTATATAAATTTAATCATATTTACCGAATCTTATACTATTATAGTAAACAAATGTTAACTAAATTAAAACTATAAATAAAATTTGTCATATATTCGATTGCTTAATTATAAAATATATGGATTATAGATATATTCTCGCAAAGTTATTATAACGAAAAGAGAAAAATAATATGTTCCAATATGGTACTCGGAACCAGTAGTATAATATATTCTCTGGGTGGGGTGTGATTCCTAATTCCACAGGGTATGGTCTGTATCTAAAAGTGAGAAACCGGTCAAATACAGGATATGATCCGAGTATTATGAAAAAATATAGGGGTACGTGGGATCCAATCAGCCCTATCAGGCTGAGTCTTCACAAATAATATGCATGGTTTAGGACAGTAAGTCCTACATCTTCTGGGTTAATAAGGTGGCTTGCCATTCGCTCTATCTTGCGAAGTACAAGATTATTAACCCTCTCAAACAACACTTACAATTTGGATCTCTCGTGTTATCGACCCTAGGACCCGAGCCATTCCCTTATAATTTTTCTACAGTCGAACAGAAATTTAAAAAAAAAATCCTAGTCTATAAGGAAATCCCAGAAAAAGAGAGAACTCAAAAACCAAATGTTAAAATTGGTTAAAAAAAAAATCTAATGTTGAAATCCCGTGCGGTCTAGAAGAAAGACTTGTACGTAATAGGTATAGGTATATCTTGTGATAATATTTAGTGGTGTCATACATTAATAATATTCAGTTATTCTTAATTTTTTTTATTTTTACGGTTTTCCAAAAAAATTATAAAATAGTTTAATTTTATTAGTTCGTGATATCATGTAAGTACTATTACGTGGTAGCTATTACGTGGTAGACCTGATATGTAAAAAACTCCCTCGCAGTCCAGCATGATTAGTGGAAGAGCACTAACCCTTTGTTTGGATGGATTGAATGGAGGAGAAGTGAAGAAAAAGGAGGGAAAAATAGATAAAATATTAACCTTATTTGGTTGTCTAGAAGATTTTGCGACACAAAAAAACGTGGAGAGGCTTTCTTTTGACAATTCGGCAACTTGGTGCTGCGACATTGACCTTCTTCTCGATCATGCATAGTTATGTCTTGCGACACGGTTGAAGAATTTCAAAATAATATAGAATAGAAAGATTGAAATGTCGACAAAAGATAAGGTTATATGGTAAGTTACGAGTATAACAAAAATTATAACAAATATATTTTATCATTAAATATTTTATTTTCTAATAAACTAAAATAACATATCTAATCCTCCCCTTATAATGAATTTGGAGTTGCCACCTTGCAGTGACAAATTCAACTCTCTAATTTCTTTTCATTACTCTGGAGGAATGACATGTGATCTACACATGCACATAATTCTAATTAGAAAATACTGACTTCAGATGATAGCAGCCGCGAACTTGTCCAAAATTGACATGATCTAATACCATGAAAAATACCCGGTTGGGCATACGAGAATGGGCGTATATCCACCTAAAAGCCTAAACTAATAGGTAGTTGTACTCAATTCTCTTATAAATCTAATTTTATTTTTTAACCCTTTCAATGTGCGATTAAATTCTCAACACCTACTCTCACATGGCAATATGACTTATAGTTAGAGTAAATTAACAATTTCATCATCGAGAGATGGATTTAGCGTCACTTGGATCTCTAAGAGATTTTTTTTACTTCATTCAACTCCCTCAGAGATGAATTTTACATCAGTTGGGTCATTAAGTGGGTTTTTTGCATCAATTATACTCTTTTAATGTATCAATTGGGTCTATTAAGACTTTAATTAGGCCTATCGTGACTTCAATTAGTTCTCTCATGACTTCAATTGGGTCCTTCATAACTTCAATTGGGCCTCTCATGGCTTCAATTAGGCCCCTTATGACTTCAATTAGGCCCTTTTGTTAAAATGAGTACTAACGACATGATTATACTATCAATTAGCTTCATCTCTCTATTTATTTTTTGTTAAAATTAATACTAACGACATGATTATACTATCAATTAGCTTCATCTCTCTATTTATTTTTTTCAATTTGGTCCTCCCACTAACGGCATTATTATACTATTAATTAGGTCTCATCTAAATTTCTTTTTATCAATTAGGTCTCCCATCTATTTCTTTTTTTAAAAGAAATTTTTTAAAATTTTAAAAAATATTTTTAAATAACGTGACAAATGCAAATAATATTTTTAAATAAAAAATTCAAAAATAAAAATCTTAAAATTTTTAAATTAAAAATTTTCAAAAAGTTTAGAAAAATTGTAAAAAAAGATTATAAAATAAAGGAAAACTAAAAATAAAATTATTCAAAATATATAAAAACACGAAGAGCTTGAAACTTTTTAAATTTTGTGAAAAATATAAAAAAATTGGATAATTTAAAAAATTTAAAATTATATGTTAAAAAATATTTTTTTTGTAAATTAGGAAAACTTAAAAATAAATAAATAAATTTGTTAAATTCTAAAGGTTATAAAAACTTAAAAGACGAAAAAATTTCATAAAATAAAAAGAATTAAAAATTTTCCAAAGGTATGAACATTTTGAAATTATTCATAAAATTATAAATTTATAAAAATATAAAAAATAGATAAGATTCTAAAAATTGTGCAAGATATATATTGTTGACATGATGGACTAATATTTTGCTACCATAAGTAACATAAAGAGATACTTACAGGGAAGATAAAAAAGTTTTTAAGAACTTTAAAAATTATTATAGAGGTGATGGACTAGTATTTTATATTTTATTTTTAAAATTTTTTTTAGAATTTTTAGAATTCTTTAAAAATTCTTATTTTTTCAGGTGTCTATTGAATTTTTTCTTATCATTAAAATTTCTTTATTTTTTTGGAATTTTACATATTTATTTCTAATTTACTAAAATACGTTTTTAAAATTTTTAATTTTTAATTTTTCACTAAATCTCTAATTTCTTTCATATTTTTAAAATATCTAAAAATTTTCTAATTTTTTAGAAATTATTTGAAATTTCTTATATTTTTTGCTATTTTTTAATTTTAATTAATTTTTCTACCAAAGGGGGTTGGTCCGAGTGGTAAGCAGCTTGACACCGCTTAAGGAGGTCTCGGGTTCGAAACCTCACGTACGCAGACCACCCCTTTGGGAGCCTCACCCACCATTGCCAGGTGTGCGACCCGGGGCGACCAACGGATTAGTCAAGTATGGATTGGCTGAAAGATGCCATCTCACCGCTGGTGGGGCCTGCTTGGATACCGTGGCTGGCGACCAAAAAAAAAAATGCCCCACTAGACTCCAGAGGAGAGAGATGGAAACCTAACTTCGTACCCTTTTGATGTGTCCTTGATGTACTATATCTTTTGAGTTTGAATGGACTTACCAACTTGGGGTTGGCCTAGTGGTTCCCTCACTAGACCCCCAAATGGGTGATCCTAGGATCGAATCTTAGGTTGGGAGGGTCGACGGGAATTTTTCTCAGGAGTCCCGGACCAATCGCAGATTAATCTAAAGGTGCGCTTCGGCTGGGCCGGGATACTGCGTGGTGCAAACTAAAAAAAGAGTTTGAATGGACTTACCAGCTTTCAACCAAAAAAAAAAGATTTTCAAGTGAATATAAGTTCAATCTTTTCCAGGCTCGATATTAATCTGCAAATGAGAACGTGACAATGGAAAATAAAGGGCATGAAAAGCCGTGATGCTGAAATTTTTATGCAAAAGCTTAGGTTGAGAACGCAGAAAAACAAAGAGCAAAAACAAACCTCTCCAGGTGAAATTTCTTAATTTTAGAATAAGAACACGTATTATAATACTAAATCCACTTTCCCAGTTCGGATAACAATTTTGTTTTTCAGGTTAGGTGTAATTCTATGGACTTTATCAAAATAATTCGACTACCATATTCTGAAAAAAAATAAAATTTACATACACCGGAGGGTTCAAGAAATTCTTAGGTGATCTTATCTCATCATGTGACATGGAAAAACACCAATTAAATTATAACAAATAAGCGAATAAATGTTAATCACCTAAGCAGCTGTCATATTATTATTACTAGTTTAGAACAATTTAATTATGTTAATCTCACATGCGGTGGATTCACATAATACAAACTTGAGCAATTTTAAGAAGTCCGGGTACTTTTATAAGTTAAACCAGCTTTCGGGTTCGAATTTTTATATTAGAGAAAAAAATAATAATCATGTCAGGGGAACCATACAGTTGATGAATCGGTCTAGCTTGAATTAGCAATCTATATCAATTATCAATTTATATAAAGTAGAAGGTATTATTAAACTTTTGAATATTAAATAATATAAATTGAAAAAAAAAATTGGATCATGGAACGAGGTGTTCTCACTCCCGCACCAGTCCGAACATTATTGTATTGACTGTTTTTTGTTTCAATATACAGATGAGGCACATAAGCCTAAAAATGATAGAAGGAAGAGGGGATAAAAATAGTATGAGAAGTCTCGTAAGTGAGATCGAATCCAGGACCTCTAAGTGATAGGGCGGCCCCCTTTCTGGTATTGATGAATGGGCTTTGACGGACCATGAAAATGGAGTTCACGTGGGAGAGCCGTCGCCCCCAGCAGACATAGGGTCTCTCTCTGTCCCATGTTTCATTAATTCTCACGTTTCTGTCCGAAGACAAATCTCGAGCCTTATTAGATTACGGAAAAAGTTGAGATTAAATGGAAAAAATTTAAATCACAATGAAATTTTCTGGGAAAATGAATTGAAATTTGAGATTGTGGTGTTTGGAATAGTAAAATTTGGTAGATGTAGATAAAAAGGTTGTAAAGTTAATGCAATATGAGAAAATTGAATGTTTTGGATGCAAAGTATTTACCAATCACACTGTAAAATTTGAATCTATGTAATCTCATATTAAAGTTAATTTTGTAATCAAACGTTGTAATATGTGACGTAAAGATTACACCACACTTTACATCCAACCAAGCACCATACCTTATAATAAGAGATTGGATTTATATGTGTATATATATACACACACACACAATAGACGTGGACCCGTGTTGCACAGAACATTGTCCATTGTATAATAGATTACAAATCGATATGTTTTACAATTGCATATTTTTTTATAGATGATTAATTTTGAAAGAGTGTATAATAAGTAAATAAATAAAATATATAATTAAAAATAAAAATAAGAGAGTATTTCATAATTTTATTTGGTAGTTGCAATTATATGAATGATTTTACTATTTTTTTCCCAATTTTTCCTTTTTCTATTGGTTACAAATATATTTATCAAGGATATTTTTTATAATTCAAAAGTGAGATCAACTAACCCGCTTTTCCCATATAACAATAGAAGATAATATATTCACATAAATATCAAAACTATTAGATAGTTATATACAATTCTCCCGTAAAATAGATTTTAATTCAATCCCTTAGCCTGCTCGAGCGATGTACCTAATTCCTTAAGGCTATGTTTGGATGAGGATGGATGGAGGAGAAAGGGAATGGAAGGGAAAATTTCTTCATGTTTGGTTACCTAATTTTAATGGAGGGGAAAGAAAATAGAGGAGAATTTTTCACTCCGATTCTCCTCCAAACCCTAATTTCCTTTTCACCCCCAATTTGGGGTTGAATGGGGTGAAACAATTTTTAAAAAACTAATCTACAATAAAATTACCTAATCACCTGTGCAGGAAATCAATCAAAAATTATATTATCACTTTTCAATGTATAATTTCTAAGAATATGTGTTTTTAATCATTACAAGAGGAAGAGCAAAGTAAATAGATGTTATGTGATACTCGATGATTTATAGGAAACAACAAGTTTTTGCACTGCATTGCTCACTTTTGTTCTGGTTGAGATTCTAACAATATTATATATGGATTATTTCTTGGTATATGTGATCCAAAGAAAATGCATGTATCGTTATGTGGTTGTGTGTTGTGTGATGTGTAGAATTTAAGTTTTTTTAGAAATGAATTTAGGCAAGTAATATAAATATATGTGTATATTTGTATGTTAATTGATTATTTATGTGCATACTAAGTTAATTTTTTCCTCAATTCTTCTTATCACGATATATTCAAATAAGGTAAATATTTCTCATTCATTCCCCTCATTTCCCTTCATTTCCCTTCCCCTCCTTTCACATCCATCCAAACAAAGGGTAAGAAATTCAACATATATCCACCTAAAAATTAAGCTTGTATGCGATGATATCCTATTCTTATTATATGTCAGGCTTTAATCTATCAAGTCAACTGTAAGATTTGCAATTTGTTCCCCAATAGTTAGCTGCTTCTTGTGGTTAATTAAAAATTTAGGATAGGACACTGAATGTGGAACCTTTTTCTCTTCCAATTTTTCTTGGCCATTGAATTTATTTTTCGGGTTTAGTCTCATTATAATCAATGAACAGCCATTTGGTGGACCATATACGACTTGGAGAGTAACTAACCATCGACAGACACATATCACATGTGGATGGTTGCTTCTCGGTCGCCCAAAAAAAAAAAAAAACAAACCTGTTCGGTACATTCTTGAATCTTCATGGAACGATCATATCCTCCATTCGATAAAACGACGTAGTCGTACCGACTTAAAGCTCGATAAGTATCCTAAGACAACAGGGTTAACTAGGTACGTGAATGAAGGCCAGCCTGACTGGCTAAAGTGAGTTACTTTCACCTGTGCTTTTCCTTTCTCTTGTTGTGTGAAACTTCGAAATTGTATGTCTAGTACAATATGAAGCTAACTTTTCCCTACTTGTGGAAAAAAATCTTAGATGATCTTATCTCATAATGACATAATGAGAAAAAACCAATCAAATTGCTTTAATTAGTGTTAACTAGAGGTTTACCCGTGCTACGCACGATATGTGTTATTTCAATAAAATTATTAGAAATATCTAGTCAAGTGCAATTGAAGAGTAATATATATTTAACTTTCAAATTAGATAGATATAAAAGTGAACTGTATTCGTAATCTATAGTACTGATTACTAATAAAAGAGTAAGAAATAAAATATGATAATTAAAAAAAATCTATAAAAGGAGGAGGGGAATGTGGCAAGAGAGAGGAGGGAAGTTTTAAGTGAGATAGAAAAAGATTGGAAGTGGATAATATAATTGGAAGTTGAGAAAAAAGTAGGGAAGTTTTAAGTGAGAGAGAAAAAGATTGGAAGTGGATAATATAATTGGAAGTTGAGAAAAAAGTAGAGTGTGAAAATCGATTTGTTAGGTGGACATGTTAAAATGACAAAACTATACTTACTCAATTGTTTATCAAATAAATAAGATGGAGGGCAATTTTGGAATCATAAAAAGATACCAAAACTGCTTCGCGTTTACATATAATAATAGATATTATGACAATTGCTCGGGTAATTAACACTAATTTGCTCGTTTATCACATGTCGATTGGTATTTTCTCGTGCCACATGATGAGGTAGGATCATCTAAGACTCTCTCCTGTTTGTGGGCCTCTAGTAAAGTGTGAATTCAATGCGATCTCGTGTCATAGTCTACTTTACATTAATAGATTACAACGTTTGATACTGTAGAGTTTATAAAATTTCGTGGATTAAAACTTGGTTTGTTACTGGTGAAGTTTTCTGGGATTAAACTGTAAATGACACGAACTTTTAGCGTGACTAAATTATACCATCAACTACAAAAATCGAGTATAAAAAATGAAATCTTAACAGATGATTAAATTAGATCACAAATTGTGAAAAATATCTACATAATACAAACTTCGTTTCAGTTAATACCAGTTATCAACTAGGTACATTGCGCATTACTGATTGAACATACTTGTCAATATCTTCTTGAACATTATCCTTGGAGAGAAATCGAAATTTATCTACGTGATAGATGAAGTGAATCTTGTGTTTTCAAAGGCGATTTTTAGAGCTAGTGATATAATTTGATTATTCGTTGAAAGTTTGTACCTTAACAAGGATTTTTATATTTAGCGATATAATTTGGTTATTCATCGAACATATCTTTCTAAATTTTTATCTCAAGTTTTTCAGATACTGTTTATTATGATGTAAAATGCACTATATTCCCAGATTCTTTGTACTTTACACCATATATTAAATGGATGAAAAAAAATCAAATGTCTAGTTCAAGAAGCTAGTACAATTTAAGATCTCCATAGAGCACATTTCTACCAAATATTATTGGCAGATATGCAGAAGGGATTAATACATATGTCTCCGACTCACTCACCAAACCACATAAAGCGAGATCTGAACCACTAGACTACGGGCTTTGGTTGTAAGGAAATTTCACCACTGTTCAAACTTTTCCTGCAGCCTAATGATGCTCCAATCAACGCCTCCTCAGTTTAAAACACACGGTATTCTTGTATTAGAGACAACTGTACAGCCAACTTTACAATCACTCTGTGTGTCATCTCGAAACTTTATAGTCAATTTTATTTTATTTTTCCAAATATTACGCTTTAATTCATAATCTGAAACATTTAGTATTATTAAAATTTTTACTGTGATCTAACATAACTCGAATCAAACCTTGTCTACAAGGATAATTTTCTATTTTTCCCCCTAGAAGATAAGGAGTCTACAGGATATATAATTTTCAATTGGTTTGTAAAATAAAAAATCCATATATTCAACTGGTGGAGAATATGGAGGCAGCAATAACATCTACGAGCCAATCGTTTCCCTTCTAAATGCGTCTCCTTTTTGACTGTCGGTTCTTTTCAACGGCCAAAGTATTCCAACCATACATGCCGGTGGTCTAAATGATTCATATGATCCGGTAAAATTAAGATCACATGTTCGACTCATGCTTTGAACAGAATTGTCGGAGGGGGCTTTTGAGCTTAGGTGTTGCAGCAGACATCTGGACCTTCTACAGTGCTGCATTCTAGCGTTGGAGCCGGTTGTTCGGCTAGTCTGAGACGTTCGTAGTTGAACTTGAAAGCCAGAATATTACTACCCGACCACCATCGTTGCTCTCCTTTTACTGACAAAAAAAAGTTTTATCGAAATAAATTAGGATTATATTATAGGTTGGTCACTTGCATAAGACATATTTAATATAATGTTTCCAAGTGATTAGCTTAGATGAACGCATATCATGCATAATCAGATTTTTAAATTAATAATTAAGTCAAGCAAGTCAACCAGATTAAATACGATTTTTCCTGGTCGTGTCTAAATGGGACTGTCCCATTTAGATCGGGAAACTCGGTTAGCCACATCCTTGAACCATTTCATTCGGTGTCATATTTATCCACATCATATCACATTAGAAATTACGAGTTCTGAGTTAAAATACAACTTGAAAGAAAACTAATTTGTAAAAGAAAGGTTGTAGATGAAATATTTTGTTTAATACCGGAACAAAAGCGTATCTTGAAGATAAGTTTTCTTCACAAAACTGAAAATTCATCTTCAAAATGCAATTTTAATAAACCGAAAAACTCATATTACAGTCGAGTTTTCTTTACAAAACTGAAAATTCATCTTCAAGATGCAATTTTAGCATACTGAAAACTCATATTTGCAGTCGAGTTTTCTTTATGAAAATTCATCTACAAGATGCACTTTTATTCTTGTATTAAACAGAAATTTTTACTTAAAGCAGCTTTTTTTTTTTGCAAAAAAAGTTTGTAAAAAAGCGGTATTTTTACTGAAAACTCTAGAAATTACCCAGCATTGCTGCAACGCATCATCTCAGTATTTAGGAAATTCGCCCTTCTTTTTCATTTTCATATGTAAATCCAATAGATATATAGGATTGACCTAGCGGTCGAGCTGCGAAAATTCCCTTTGTTAAAGAGTTCACGTTATCGAGAAAGTGAGTTTGGTACAGTTGGTACCGCTCGTGTCATGTGACCTAAAGATCTTGGGTTCGAGAAAGTTTTATATGTAACGGGTACACCACGTGGCAGTACTGACGTAGTGTCATGAGCCAATCAAATCAAGTCATTTTTATGGTTATTTTTTTCTCCTTTATGGTTTATTTTTTCTTTTAGGTTTGTTAAAAATATCCTAAAAATAATTGAATTCTATTGACTCGTGATATCACGTTAGCATTACCATGTGGTGTACTCGTTATACACAGGGCTCTCTCCTTGGGTTCAGCGTCACATATCCTTTTATTTCATCTTTCTTCTACCCGTTCTTTGTACCTGAGGAAAAAAGAAAAAAAGGGCTCATGTTATCGTAAAATCGGTCTATGATATTAATATTCCCTATCGGGTCACTAGTACGATTCGATGTGACTGTGCACAATAGATTTACAGGGCGTTTTGGACCACCTATATGCACGGTTCGTATGACCGGGCTTACTTTGTCCGACAGAATTACAGGGTACTGTTCATTGATGCCCGTGAAATTAATGGGACGAAGTTCGATATCCTCGCCCAAAAGAAAAAAAGAACTCCAACGTTAGATGCTGATGTGAATGGGACAGGAATCGATGACATGGAGGGCCTCGTCGAGAGTTATTATCCGCTTTAGGTGGCGGCTCGGCCCTCACAGTTTTATTATAGAAAAGGTGCCTCTCGAACGAAGCGAGGTACGCATGAGCTTATAAAGAGCTCACTTCCCCCTTACCTCTCCGATATGGAATTAGTCTCCATCACACACCTTCAAAGAGATAGGTCAAAACTTGGGTTCGACTCTTGACGGGACCCTCAATGTCGGCGATTTCGGTCCCATCCAAATCATTGGTGCTCTCATTGAGAGTCGAAACCAAACTTCGACCTCTCTCTTCGAAGGGTGTGTGATGGAGACTAATCCTACATCGGAGAGGTAAGAGGGAAGTGAGCTCTTTATAAGGTCACGCATACCCCTCTTCCCTTGAAAGACACCTTTTTTAGGACAAAACCATGAGAGCCAAGTCATTGTGTGAAATTTCCACCCGGCCCATAAAAGGTTGGGCCCATGTCCATCCCAAAAGCTCAAACTAATAGGATGGTGGTACCCGCTCTCTTATAAACCATGTTTCAACTTATTAATTTTCCGATGTGGGATTTATATCTCAACACCCGCCGTCGCGTGGCAACGTGTTCACACTTGACACGTGCCTCCAAACACCCGCCCTCAACAACTGACATCGAGCCGGATATTTTTCTTCCGTACACGAGCAAGGGGGACAATTGACCATGAGCCTGGCATTTTTCTTTCGGTCTCGGGATTAATGGGCCACGAGTTCCACACTCAGGTTTGGCGTGATGTGAGCCCAGACGGCTGGCTCAGATACCATGTGAAATTTCCAACCGGCCCATAAGAGGTTGGACCCATGTCCATCCCAAAAGTTTAAGCTAATAGGATGGTGGTACCCGCTCTCTTACAAACCAGGTTTCAATTTATCATTACTTGTCCGATGTGGGATTCATTTCTCAACACCCGCCCTCACGTGGCAATGTGTTCACACTTGATATATGCCTTTAAAAGCTCGCCCGCCCTCGACAACTAACCTCGAGCCGGGTACTTTTCTTCCGTACTCGGGCGAGGGGGGACAACTGACCACGAGCCGGACATTTTTCTTCCGGTCTAGAGATTAATGGGCCACGGGTTCCACACCCGGGTCTAGCGTGGTGTGAGCCCACACGGCTGGCTCCGATACCATGTGAAATTTTCACCCGGTCCACAAGAGATTAGGCCCATGTCCATCCAAAAAACTCAAGCTAATAGGATGGTGGTACCCGCTCTCTTGCAAACCAGATTTCAACTTATCAATTTTCCGATATGAAATTTATATCTCAACACATTGTGCTGCCGTCCAAAGCGGACAATTCCTCCGTCCCATCCACATCAGATGCCACTCATGTTGAGACTTTTTATTACTCGTTAGCCGATATGACACCACTCTTGTCTGCTGCCTCCGCCACGTAATCAACTCGAATTTGGCCCTCTCGACGTGTGTGGCTATGGTGAGAGCCAGTGATCGAATGGTGCAGTTTATGAATAATTATGGAACGTTAGTTCATGGGCAAGTGCAAGCTCGGGCCTCTTCCAGAAGTCCCTCGAGTGCTTCTTTGCTTAACAAAATGCATGCCCGAGGGGACGGGTTCGGTGCAGTGATATTTCCTTGATGACCTGATACCGGGAGATTCCAGTCCGAAACTCATCATCAAGACTCCCAATACTCAAAAAAAAAATCTTAGATGATCCTGTCTCACAGTGATAAGACTAGAAAGAACTAATTAAATTACTCTATTTTGTAATAATTAATGCAATTATTCAAGTGATTATGTCAATTTGCTCGTTTGTTATAATATGATTTGTAGTTCTCACATCGCGTCGTGAAACAGGATCATCTAAGAATTTCTCTCCAGTACTCATTTATTTTTCTCTCACTCTTATCCGCTTCTAAATTTACGAGTTTTCTCTTTCGTAAATGGAAGGAAAAAGAGATTACTGTACCGAAAACATAATTAACACCCACGGTCCTCTGAAGCTCGAGCGATTGAATGGACACTCATCTCTCGAATCAACCGAAATCATCTTCGAGGTGCAAAAATGAAGAAGAAGATTGAACAATTATCGTAATTTTCTATTACAGTAGAGATTTATGAGTTTAGAAAAAGATAAAACAAGAGAGAATAACGCTACATGAACGTTCATTTTGTATGGCAGGGTACTTATATTAGGTTAAGCTAATTCTCATTGTCTTGTATGCTTTCAACAAACACACATCGAATCTCAGAGATACTAGCTGGCCCCAGGGGATTTGAGCCTACATCGGGGAGGGTACTAATATTTCTTTCTTACTATCAAGCCAATTCCTTGAGTTCTTGGAATCGATTCTCACCATGGAACTGGTTTTTACTGGTGGGACTCATTTTCGCCTTTTTATCCTCGCTGAAATCTTGTTCCAATTTGTTACTGTTGGGATTGTGTCTTGAATTATGAAGATGATTGATTCGATTGTTTTTCCTTTTTTTTCTAAATTTGATACTCTAACTTTTGGGAAGATTATATCTTGATATATTGTATTTTTAGGATATTTTGGATAAAGACAAAAATAATGATATTTTATATTGAGTGTATCGGGTCTATAAATATGACTTAGAGCTTACATGTAAAGTGCGCTTGGTGCGCCCAGTGTGTGGTGAGAGTCTTGTGTTCATGAGTTTTGAGATTCTTATTTTGTTTGCTATGAGGATTGGGCTGTGTGCCTATTATGTTACCTCGTCTTGTAGTCGTTTCATTGTTGTTCAATAATGAAGACACCACCGACTCTCCTTTTTAGTGTAGATGTACGGACGACACTCCACCGCTATCCCGAACCACGTACATCGTGTACCCGGTTTCTTCTCTCTTCCGCTATATCTTCGTTGTTCCACACAATTCGGAATCCTAACAATTACCCTTATCTTTTTGTTCTTTCTAGACGTGTAAACCTTGCTTATAATTGAAAGAGATAAAAAAATGAGCAATAATAGATGCAGAGATAATATTAAATGTGTAATACACAACAAATTCATTGTATATATCTCTCGGATCTTAATACTGTAAAAAAAATTTCATAATTTTTAAGGGTCAGTTTTACAGGTGTCGAGAACTAATCAGAGATTTACAGACAAATCCATTATGTTTTGGACATCGAATATTTACACATGGATGCCTTGCGTGTGGCTGAGGCGTGGACGACTCGGTAAACGCCCAATGTCAACTAAGCCAAAACGTCAAAGCACTTTCTCCTCCAACCTACAATCCTATTCTTTTATTACTAATAATAATCTCTGCGAGTAATAAGCAAGAAAGTCTAGAGTAGAGCGGTGGTACCATGTAGTGCAGTTCATATGGTACATTCACCCACTAAAAAATTGACACGTGTCATTTTTGGCAATGTGATGGTATTATGTGACGATAACTATGTGGCACTTCTGCCTTATGACGACGTTTAAATGACTGTCATTAATTTTGATGCACTGAAAAATTCTCATATTTTAATTTTTTTTTATTGAGCGGATGTTACCAAGTGGGTGGGACAATGTGGTACCACCGCTCCACCTGAGACTCTCTGTCGTAATAAGAGCTCTATAATCTTAGAAACTACGTACCTAATCATATTTTGTGACTGATAGTCATGAATTCAATATATCTTAATTAATCCAATCCAACCTTTAGATCTATTATGCTAACGCTTGAACACGAAAATCTGAAGATAACATAGTGGAGGTTGTTAGATTGCCTATTACCATCTTTTTATTGATTAAAAAAAGGGCTTGAAGCCGAGTAGCCATCATCTAATGGTCAAACCTCGGTCATGAATTCAATAGATCTTAATTAATCCAACCTTTAGATCTATTACGTTAACTCTTAAATATGAAAATCTGAAGATAACATAGTGGAGGCTGTTAGATTGCCTGTTACCATCTTTTTATTGATTCAAAAAGGGCTTGAGGCTGGGTAGCCATCATCTAATGGTCAAACCTCTTCTTCATCAATGAATTTTCTCCTCTTACAAAACTCAGGCTTGAGGTCATACTTAATAGGAAGATGTGTCAATCCACCTTGATTCATCCATATTTGATATGTAATATTACATTTTTCGGTGTACAAGGAAGATGCATAGACTTAAAAGGAGTAGATGAAAAGGGATAGAAAAAAAGGCACATGAAGTGCCACTAGTGGGGTCGAATACAAGACCATTAAGTCACATAACAGGAGCAGTATCAACTATACTAAACCATATTTCTAGCTTTTTATTTGGTTATAATCGAAAGCTATGAAATTAGAAAAATGAAGACACAGAGGAACCTCACTAACATGATCAGACCTGGAACATTTTAATTTTAGATCGAGGGCGATATCACTCTTGACGGTAAGCCTAGCAATATGTATCGTGGCTAAATTGGGTTCGTGTCAAAAGTATTTCAACCAGTATACGACCCATTTAATAAATAAGTCAAAACTACAAACACTAATACGACATGTTTAAAACCGGTTAACACGCGACACGTTTAATTCGTATAACTCAATATGTGTAGTGTAATTGTAATTTTAACTTAATATGTTTAAATGGTTTAATGGGTTTGATACATAAAACATAATTAAACGGGTTTAATCATATCGTGTCGGATTACGTGGTAAATGGGTTACATGATCGGTGCGATGTCCCTGGACAAATTGCTAGAGTCAAATATTATTATTCCGAATCAATTAATTAGTCAACATATGTGTCTCTTTAAGCGGAAGATTTTATGTTCGAGTCTTACAAATAAATAAATTATAATTACGAGAACTTGATCTCTTAACGAGCTGACCTTTACTAGATCCTGTATTATTTAGAGTTTATTAGATTTTTGGATATTATATTAATCGAGTACAAATGAGCTGAGCCGAGTTTGAATCTATTGGAGTCAAGCTTGGCTCGTTTAGCGACTTGGGAGCACGGGTGGTCTGGGTTCGAGCTCGAGCTCATCTTATTATAATAAATGAAAGTTTGACGAGGCTATACAAGTACGAGGAAGATTGAGGAGAAAGAGATGTTCATCACAAGTAAGGCTCCGTAAATAACTAAGAAAGCACGAGAGGAAGAGTTCTGAGTAAGAGCCGAGAAAGTAAGGTCAGAAACAAGATTCGATGATGAAATTTCATTTTTCAAAACATAAATAATAATAATAATTATAATATAAAAATAGAAGATATAGTTTATACTCACGAGAGCTTCTCGAGCCAAATATTACGAGGCTCGCATCGCCTCAACTCATTTAATTAGCTAGCTCAAGCCCAGCTCGGCTCCGACTCGTTAAGGTCTAACCGATTTCAAGTTTTTACTGAACCGAGAACCCGAACCATTCGTAAATAATCGCATCTCACTTACACTGTTACCAAGTTGGAATCCGACGTGGAATCTCGAGGAAAACGGGGTGGGGGACATGGCGTCGGCAGGATCACAAACCTTAGCCGTTGTAGTCCAGGTGGCAGTGGATGGTAAGATGGGCATATTTCCATAAAGATTGGCTTTTCCTTCCTTCGCTCTCTTTTCCCATTTTTCCATCAAATGAATTTGGCCTTTTTTCCGTTC
>JAOYND010185208.1:0-28338 GCA_025802135.1 Lagerstroemia fauriei
TCGATTCTCATAACTGAACTCCCTTTGCCCATGTATTCCTCTCCTCTTTAATTGTTCTGTCTTGTATAACCGAAAAAAGTGTCTTATGGACAAAGAAGGAATAATAAGAGAATAGACATGATCCTTTTAGCTTCCTTCCTGCACTGTCTGCTGTATCAATTTGACCACAGTCGAGTCTTACAACAACTTTTTTATGTGTTCAGTCGATGAGATATAGAGTGACGCATAGCCTGCGAGGGTATCGAGCCTGCTTGTTTAAATTTCCATCAGGCTTACGAGTGAATATCACCACTTTTTGGCCATACGGAATAGTGCCATGTCATGCTTAAGTTACTAAGGCGCATGCCTTTAAGTAGAGATTGTGTTGCCCTTGATGTTCGATATGTGATAAATTCTCGTTCTTCAATTTTATCATTCAACTTTAGATAATATCCCTAATTTTTTTTGGTGACTTTATGGCTTTTTGTGAGGTATGTGCTGAATACTCCCAAAGTCAATGAAAATCAAGATAGAATCTTCTTGATTTGATTGCGCACAGCTGCTCTATTCTGTACAATTATTTTATTGGTTATAAATTTTTTGTTTGAACTCTGACGTGATCCGCCTAATATGCTGGACTTCTAACTTGAAAATTTTTTTCCTTAATATATTATTTACCATATTTTGACCATAAAAAATTGGAGCCAAGTCCCATTTTTTTGGCTACAGCCGTGGTTGCACTCAAGGGTGGTAGCAAGCAATTTCTTCCTCCTCTTTGGTTAAGTCCTTGCCTTGCCTTGTCTAAACTTTTCTAAATCAGTAAATAACTCCCGAAAGTATAAATTTATAAATATAATAATAAAAAATTATAAATTTTCCACGCAAATACCCGAATAAGCAATTTATAGAATAAACATCCTAACAAGGTAGAAAGTGCCATAAATTCGATAATTATACATTAATCTAATCCGAGAATACGTGCAAGAGTCATATATTTATCACTATCAACCAGGATGCACAACTGCTCTTATAGTGAGCCCATCTCTAAGCCGACATCATCAAAATTGATTATAAAGATCTGTATTCCGTTGCACTGCATGCTTATCTTGAGAGGGAGTGTTAGAGATATTTTATTGTTATTTAGGAAATTGCATGTTTGATAATAAGATCGTGTCGATCAAATGTGGAAGTTAATATATCTAAAATTTTATTATATCAGATTTGATATTATTTTTAATATTCAGAATTATTGGTTTCCTAGTTTATTTTATTTTTAGAGCCTATAAATAGCCGAGTCGTCTCATATAATTCTTGAATTGGTTAATTATCTAATAAAGTTAAACTCCTGGTTTGAAAATATGGCCGACCACATTTATTTTTTTCAATAAAATTATTCATTTCCTAATTTTCTTATTTTTTGAACTTATAAATAGGTAAGTTGTTTCATGTCATCCTTGACTCGGTAGATTATTCCATTAAAGTTATATCCCTGTAGTTTTGGCCTATGTAGGCCACGTCTATTGTTCTCCTCCTCTTGAAGTATTTTGATTTTATACAGTGTGCTAGGACTATGAATTTTGGTCTAAGGGGGGGTGAAAACTCAGGGAAAATTGAGAAAGAACAAAATGAAAGGATCAAATAGGATACCTTGGGAAAATGGATAAAATAGTTAGAATTTCACGTGCTTACTTTTTCACCAATTTCATTAAATAATAAAATTCATGAACGACGTGAATCTGCCTCTAATGTTTACATATTTATTTAGGAAAGTGGGAAGCATAGATTCTCCCAGTTATGTGGAACGGGAGAGAGGGTCCATTCCCTTTTGATCCATTGAGAGATAATACTCTTATAATTATGATTTTATCATTTTATAAGATTCAAATTTAGAACTTTATTTAAAACGAATTACTGTCGAATTACTGGAACTAATCCATGTTACTATTTTAACGTGACTTTCACCTAAAAGAAAAATAATCTGAAAATATAAAAGGACTTTGGGCAAAAGTTTACCGGCCATTTTCTTAGTCAGAGCACATCACTAAATAATAGCTTTATTATATCCTCCTAGAAATTCCTCTAACAATTAACCCAAATACTCATAGTGGAATTAAGTTTTAATTCTTATAGCTATCAAGGTCATTTTTTTGAGATAAGAGTGCAAGGAAAATTCTCATACTTATTTTTTCCGGTGATAACGGAGACTCATTAATCTAGTATAAGGATAACAAATAAATAGAAATAAAGGGACACATAACTATCATGATGATGAGTGAATTCATAACTTCTAAGTTATGGGATGGAATTTCTCAATTTGCTAAGATTTCTTAGCCCCATGAATTGGATTTAGACAGCTCCTCTTGAGTGGATCAGTGGAGCCGAATTCTGAATACGTTCCTAGGGAAGGAAAAAAAAGAATTCACATCGGGCTTATAGTGTAAATATATTATGTTATGACCTAACAGTTTAAACTTTTTATGCTTCAATTCAATTTTATTCAGCAATTTAGCACAAAGGTCCCTAATCTCTTGATTTTAGGTACGGCCGGATCTTCAAAACGAGCTTGGCAGGTCGTCCCGTGGTGGTTTCCTCAGACTCTGAGTTCAACTATTACATATTGCAACAAGAAGGGAAGCTGGTGGAGATGTGGTACATGGACTGTTTTGCCAAGCTCTTCGGTCAGGGCGGGACTAGCAAAACCGGTGCATCAACCACTTCCATCAGTCACATCCACAAGTACGTGCGGAATTCGGTATTGAACCAGGTCGGGGCCGAAGCCATACGAGAAAGGATTCTCCCCAATATGGAAGACATTTCCCGGCAGGCATTGGCATCGTGGTCCACCCGCGACTCGCGCGATGTGAAAAATGCAACTTCATCAGTATGATTATAGCTTGAGTTCTCCAGCTAGTCTTGATAGCGGTCGGTCATCGATTGATCACACTGCTCGTTCTTCGATCCTTTTGCAGATCATATTCGATTTCACGGCAAAACATCTGTTCGGTTACGATCCGGAGAGGTTCGAAGACAAGAACATGAGCGAGAGGTTCACTCATATCCTCCAAGGTCTCATGTCATTCCCAATTAACATTCCGGGAACCGCTTTCTACAAGTGCTTGCAAGTAAGAACAGTTCTCTCAATATCCAAAAAAGGCCTCCTAATGTGTAAAATTATCTTTTGCCTACTTTCACCTAAAAATCTAACCGTTAAATGGTAATATTAAATTCTCTTATGAATCAAAATTTCTTATTTAACTCAGTTGGCATGTGATTTAATAACTCTTAACATCCGCCCTAATATGGCAATGTGCTCATACTTGACACATGCCAGACTAATATACGAGTCAGACTTTTTTCGCACTCAATAAATTGTCCACTAATCGGTCAATTTCTTCCAGTCTCGAGACTAACAAGCAACAAGTTCAACACTCAGACTTGGCGTGGTATGAGTTCAGGATCGATCCCCTCTTATAACATGTAAAATTTTCACTTGAGCTTATAAGAGTCTTGCGCCTGTTTTCGCCTAAAAACCTAAGCTATTAGGTGGTTATACCCAACTATCTTATAAATCCAATTTTTTTTAACCTAGTTGATGTGGGATTTAACTCTTACCAATTAATCTTCTCACTTTTGTTTTTAATCAGTTCTTTGTTTTCCCATCAATGGAAGAGTTGCCTTGTAAAAAGGTTTTCGGAGCAATCTCATGTACTTTATGATAAGCTGACTCAATTCGTTTCCAGAATCAAAAGATGGGTCTAAAGCTGATGAAGGATCTCATCGACGAGAGACGAGCTATGCCCGAGAAACACCGAGGGGATTTGATAGATCACATCCTTGACGGGATGAAGACCGAGAGTTTCCGGTCCGATGACTTTTGTGGTGTTCGTGATGTTTGGGATCCTTTTCGCGAGCTCTGAGTCCATATCATCAACTCTAACCCTTGCCATCATGCTTCTAACCGACCATCCTACCGTCGTTAAAGAGCTAGAGGTCCAGTTTTTTTTACTCGGTTTCACGATCTAGTACCGGTACAAATTAAACTGGCATCACTTCCAGTTCATTGTTTATTTCCCCTTTGACAGAAGGAGCAGGAGGAGATACTTAGAAATAGAGAAAACGGTGAAGGCAGGGTGACTTGGAAGGAGTACAAGTCAATGAACTTCACGATGCAGGTGACTCTTTGTGACATCACTGGATGTTTATATTTCATTCGGGACATCTCCACCGGTCGATGTTTGGTTGTCTTAGCTCCGTTGAGACCGAACAATATGGACAATCTTTCCTAAATTATTCATCGTATCGCAGGTCGTGAACGAGTCGTTGAGGATGGCAAGTGTTGCACCGGGAATCCTGAGGAGGGCGATCAAAGATATCCCTGTGGACGGTAACAAATCCTACTTGGAATGTGCATAAAAACCAAAAAACAGAACAGGACCGATGAACCGCACTGCACTGAACCAAAAATAACATTCCAACCGGTTTGCTAACGGTTCAATTTTTTCCGAATGAGGTTCGGTTAATTATTTGATTTAATTGGTTCGGTTGATTGGGGTTAACCGAACCGAACTGTTTTCTTTTTAATAATTAAGTAAACTAAAAACTAAAATTAAAATATACAATTTTAAATCAAAGTATATATATTTAAGTAGATTTTTTAGGGTTCGGTTCTTTTCAAATTCAATTGTGTTTTACATATTGAATTCTATTTATTTTTATAAATAATTACTTAACAATTTGGTACTAATTTAGGCATGTTAACTCTAAACGACAACTGTGCACGAGGGGCAGCCCTGGTGGTCGGGCTCTAGGAGATCTTCCACTTGGGTTTGAATCCCCCGAGGAGCATTTCCTCGTGAGTGGGAGCTTTACAGCTCTTGAGTCCGTCAGGTTCGCCTGACTTACCCGACACACGTTGTTTGCGTGCTATTGCGTGTGCCCAAGGAGGAGGTGTTGCAACCACCGGTAATCGGGCCTGAAAGGCGTTTGGATATCTCGGTTATCGAAAATAAATTCTAAACTACAAATACCGGGTAACTGGTTAACACAATTATTTGAACCTGTAAATAATTCGATCTCTTCTACCTAAAGTGATTACTGAATCGAAAATTTAGTTTGGTTCGGCTCGAATTGGTTTTCTGAACTGAACTGAACTATGAACTGCGCTAAATCCTACCGTTTGGAAAGTCTTTAGAACATTGTCTGAGGGTATTATCAGCAGTATGTTTTGCTTAGAATTCTAAACGTCGGCAAAATGGCTACAGGATACATAATCCCTGAAGGTTGGACAATCTTGGTCGCTCCTTCAGCTTTGCAATTGAATCCGGAAACGTACGAGGACTCGCTTTCCTTCAATCCGTGGCGATGGAAGGTAATTTACATAATGGACTCGAACGCCTTCGCTTCTTGGAATGACCAAATGGGTCACTAACTCTTATCTTGCCATTGCCCCTAACAGGATTTAGGATCGAGTGTTATAGCAAAAAACTTCATCCCCTTTGGTGGGGGGACAAGAATGTGCGCCGGAGCTGAGTTCACGAAGGCATTCATGGCGATTTTTCTTCACAACTTAGTCTCGAATTACAGGTTATATGTGTGTCTGTGTATATATATATACATATATATATGTTTTTATTTTATTTATATATGTTTCATCTGCTATATAAAATGTGGAATATTGAAAAAGTCTTCCATTTAATGGGTATATCACGTGACAGTGTTTATGTGCTATCATAAGCCAATAGAATTCAGTTATTTCAAAGGTTTTTTTAGTATTTTATTAAAAAATCTTAAAATAATTAGATCTTATTCGTTTGTGACATAAGTGATGCTGACGTGATATATCATTCTAATTAAAATCCATCATTTATATATTTTTCCGATTAGAGTTTATCATTTTTTAGGTTTTTTAATATTTTTACCATTTATATATTATTTTTAATTAGGGGTCACCATTTATTTAATGTTTTTAATATTTTTAAAGATTAATAACCACAACCATATAATTATTGATTACATGTCAGGTCCCGATTGGATGAATATACCACCTTAGCATTGCCTACGTGGTATGATCGCTCCACTGAAGATTTTCTCATTTGTTAGATGTTTTTTTAAATATTTTTTAGGAAATTTTAGAATTTAGAAATTATATTTATACAATTATTGATTACATGTCAGATTCTGATTGAACGGATATATCATGTCGTCATTGACACGTGGTATAACCGACTCACTGATTACTCTCTCCCTGTAGTGAGCCCATCTCTGTTGAGAGATGAATCCCTCATCGGAGAATTGATAAGTTGAAACCTGACTTATAAGAGAGCGGGTACCACCATCCTATCAGCTTGAACTTTTGGGATGAACATGGGCCCAATCTCTTGTGGGCCGGACGGAAATTTCACATGGTATCAGAGCCAACTGTGTGGGCTCACACCACGCCAAGCCCGGATGTGAAACCCGTGGCCCGTTAATCCCGAGACCGGAAGAAAAATACCTGGCTCGTGGTCAGTTGTCTCCCTCGCCCGAGTATGGAAGAAAACTACCCGGCTCGAGGTTAGTTGTTGAGGGCGGGCCTTTAAAGGCACGTGTCAAGTGTGAACACGTTGCCACGTGAGGGCAGGTGTTGAGAAATGAATCTCACATCGGAGAATTGATAAGTTGAAACTTGACTTATAAGAGAGCAGGTACCAACATCCTATCAGCTTGAGCTTTTGGGATGGACATGGGTCCAACCTCTTATGAGTCGGGTGGAAATTTCACAATCTCCTCTCGTCCCTGAGCTGCCACAGCGTCACCGAGCCATCCCTCTCACGCCTGAGCTCCAAGGTGCTCCATTGAGTCACCTAATCCGAGCACCACCACAGCAGTCCCGAGCCCAATCCAAGCACCCCTCGATCTATTAGAGACATATTTATCACATGTGTAAAATATGTACCAATGTTTTTGGTTAGCTAGGATATTTTCCCTCCTTATATTTTCTCATTTATCCCATTACTTATTTTGTTGGATTACCTTCTTTCTCGGGTAGTGTACATCTTGTATAAATGAAACTTAACGGAATGTAGCATGGGGAACAATTTTGATATCTTTTATACGAGTTAGGTATAAAAATTTATTTTTATACCAATTTGAAATTTTTCCAAAACTTTTTGTACCATTGGTGCACTCTCCCCTCATTAATTCTATTACTTATTTATTCCTTTTCCCAATTTATTTTATTTCTTATTTATTTCATTCATATGAATCACAGGTAACGTTTATTTTCCTTAAAGTCAGCCTAACTCCCTAGGCTCACTTAGTTTCATTTACCTATTTTCCTAAGCTCACTTAGGTTTATTTCCTCCCCTTAAATTCAACCTAATTACCTAAGCTCACTTAGTTTCATTTATTTTCATTAAATTCAACCTAATTTTATCCTCTAAGGGCGATTGGTTAGAGTTTTGTTAGATTATGAGGAAATATTAGAACATGAAAAATTACTATTTTACATGAAAAGTTATTATTTTATATAGAACGTAGTTGTAATGTAGTATTTTAGATTATTGGGAAAGAGGTTGAAAATATAATATTGTAATATTTAATTTGATTTAAATTAAATATAATTGAGAAAAGTTTATTTTTGGTCCTCAACCTTTACATTTTTTTTCATTTTTATCCTAAACTTTTTCTTGGGATAGATTTGGTCATCAACCTTTTTATAAGAAATATATAAATGGCAAAAAAAATTAAAAAAACCTAATAAATGGTAAATTCTAATTGGAAAAATATATAAATGATGAATTCTAATTGGACAAATATACTACGCCAGCATCGCTTGCGTGGTATGACCGCTCCACTGAAAACTTTCTCGGTGCAGCGGCTCCATTGAGGACTTTCTCCTTGATTAGCTCCGTACTTTTTTGACGTCCTATCACTCCTCTGACCACCTTAAATCTTAATGGTAAAATATATAATTGATAATTTCGTACATAGCACGTGTTATCTTCTAGTGTACTTTACGATGAGCTGCCTAGCTTTTTGTCTTTTTCTCCAGAACCAAAAGATGGCTCTAAAGCTGATGAAGGATCTCATCGACGAGAGGCGAGCTATGCCCGAGAAACAACGAGGGGATTTCTTAGATCAACTCCTTGTCGGGACGAAGACCGAGAGCTTCATATCTGAAGATTTTGCCGATCTCTTGATGTTCGGGATACTTTTTGCAACTTTTGAGACCATATCATCCACTCTAACCCATGCCATCATGCTTCTAACCGAGCATCCTGCGGTCATAAGAGAACTAGAGGTCTGGTTTCTTGTGCTCGATTTGGCGCACCGGTACTAATGATTCGATTAAATCAGCATCTCTTTGAGTTTCCATTTTTTTTTCAATTGACAGAAGGAACACGAGGAAATACTTAGAAATAGAGTAAATGGAGGAGGCAGGGTGACTTGGGAGGAGTACAAATCAATGAACTTCACAATGCAGGTGACTCTTATCAATAGTTCAATAATTGGATACTTATATTTCCTTCATGATCTCTCTAAACATGACACTCCATAAGATTTTGTCGGGTACAAGAGATTCTCGGGCATTCGATGTTTAATCATTCTAGCCCATCGAGACCCAATTACATATAATCTTAAAAATCTATGGGTAAAATCCACATTTGATTCTCTAACGTTTTTTTTTTATTTTCCTATTTCGTCCTAAAACCTTATTTGGTCCTTAACCTTTCTGTAAAAGGACGCTTCTAGTTTTATATGTTTGTTTTAACATTGAAATATTGATGAAATGATAAGAATAACAATAAAATAATTATTTTGAAAAAAAAGGGAGAAAATGGATGGAGAGATTTGTCAGTAATCACTGTTTCCTTCCAGAATTGTCGGTCACGACTTTGGGAGATGTGACCGCTAATGAGAGACCAGGAACTAGCTAGGAGTGTAAGTGAAAAATCAAAAAAATAATCATAAATTATCCAAAATATTCGTCTTACATGATCCTATATAAATTTACAGTGGTTTTCAAGACCTACAAAAATTAACCCTAGAAATTCAAGTACCTATCTGGAGAATGTGGTGGGCCCATGCCTGACTCAATTGATGTATAAATAAAATAAATCACGGGAATATCCCTTTCTCTCCTTTTTTTTCTTTTCTATTTGTTTTAATCATTTTTAAATATTAACATAAAGGAAAAAATTAAAAGTATCCTTATACGAAAATGTTGATGACCAAATTTATCTCAGAAAATGTTGATGACCAAATTTATCTCAGAAAAAGGTTTATGATAAAAATGATAAAATAAAAAAAATATTAAGGAGCAAAACTATACTTGTTCCCTAAATCTTTCCTGAATTACGTACCGGTCGCAGTAGTGTCGATGCTCTATAAATGTTTGTAGGTCGTGAATGAGACGTTGAGGATGGCGGGCATCGCACCAGGAATCCTGAGGAGGGCCATCAAGGATATCCACGTGAATGGTAACAAATTCTTCTGTCATTTGGAAAAATCCACCAATCAACATAAAGTCTTGTATGTAATTGGTGTACCGTTGACGTGGTGTTACAAACTAATATAATTCAATTATTTTAGGGTTGTCTCTTTTATTTATAGGGTTTATCTAAAAGTTTTTTGAATGGACTAATATTGTTGACTTGTGACACCACACCAGTGCTGTCACGTGATGTTCCCGTTATTCACGGTACTCTCTCTGCACCACCTGCACCAATGTTTTGCTTGAAATTCTCATCAATGTGGAAATATAATGGCCCCAGGATACACGATTCCTAAAGGGTGGACGATCTTGCTCGCTCCATCGGCTCTTCATCTGAACCCCGAAATGTACGACGACCCGCTTTCCTTCAATCCATGGCGGTGGAAGGTAATTTACGTAGCGAACCAGACATCTTTCGCTTCCCGGAATCGACAAACAGGTCACCCACTTTTATCTTGCCCTAACCCTCCATCTTCCCTATAACAGGATATAGGACCGACTGCCAAGGTGAAAAACTTCATTCCCTTTGGCGCGGGGGCACGAATGTGTGCCGGGGCCGAGTTCGCCAAGGCATTCATGGCGATTTTTCTTCACGTCTTAGTCTCGAACTACAGGTGATATGTATATCTATCTATATTATTTTAAGTAAATTCCAAACAGTTTTGGTTACATTTTCAAGGTTTTAAAATATTTTTAATCAAATTTAGTTTATAATTGGTCAAATTTAATTAGAATAAAATGACAGAAGATACAAAAAGATTTTTTTATCATTTTCATAATTTCATATATTTATCCGTTCCATTAGCTTCTTATATCACGCTAATTGTTTTTGCGATTCTCTCAATTATTTCATACGATTCTCTTAATTACGCAATCTCCTTTTACTCTTTTAATATTCTCTGACTCCTTGTAAAGTTCGCAACTTCCATAAAAAAAGGAAAAAAAAACACTTTTAGTCATCAACCTTTCACCTTTTTATCATATTTGTCCTAAACCTTTATTTTTTGTCATCCACGTCCTAAACCTTTTGAATTTTTACCACTTTAGTCTTACCGTTACTTTTTCAATCCAAAAAAGTATATTCCATCCAAAAAAAGAATATTTCATCCAAAAAATATTTTTCACCAAAATTTTTTTTCAAAAAAATATATTTAATTCATGATTAAGGAAATATTGGTTACTAGCAAGTGCCTCTTCTAAAATTAGAATTCATTTTTCTCAGAATGAGTCAAGGTTTTATAATGATAATAACCATTAATCAATTTTGAATCGAAAATGTGTGTTAATTTTAAAAGAGATATGACAATTAGTAAAACCCCACCGGTACTTTTCATTTTCATTTGTTTTTCCCTTTTTTTCTTTATTTTTTGAAAAATATTTTTTGGTGAAAAATAATTTTGGGATGAAATATTCTTTTTTTGGATGGAAAATGTAACGGTAGGACTAAAGTGGCAAAAACTCAAAAGGTTGAGGACGTGAATGATAAAAAATAAAGGTTGAGGACGAAAATGACAAAAACACGAAACGTTGAGGACTAAAAGTGTCATTTACTCTAAAAAAACTACTTTATTTACTGGAAGTTCTATCAGTTCCCTAGTTCTGCTTTATTTTTATTTAATTTGAACTCATCGTTTTTATATATTATAACCTTAAATTTTATCTCATAGATCAGTTTCGTACTTCTTTAGTCACCTTAAATTTTTATAATAGAATGTATAATAGACAATTCCGTGTGTAACGCTGGTCAAACTCTAGTGTGTGTATATATATGAGCTTTCATTTATATATGCATCATCTGCTATATAAAATGTGAAAATATTGGCGAAATTCAGTAAATGATTTGTTTTTTCTTTTTCTTGTTTTTCTTGTCTCAGATGGGAGAAAGTGAAGGAAGGACAGATTACGAGGTTTCCGGTTCTGGAGTTCGGAGACGGGTTTTACATCAAGATATATAAGAAAGATCAGATGTGAAACAAAGATACATACACAAGCTTATCAGAAGGCATAGTGCCATGTAATGCCTTATCTAAAACGTTTCCTACGTGTGAAAAATGGGTTCGGTACAGTGAAATTACTCTCGAAAAACGTGTCTTATGTAGGAAGAAGGAATAATAAGAAAATAAGCAAGATCCTTTTTACCTTCACCTGTCCATGTGACTGCTCGTCGAGTTTTTCTCCTTCCTGTACAACCACCGGATCGATTCGATTACGGACGTGCGAGTGAATGTCGGCATGTTGTAGCAGAAGATGTAAAATAACACAAGCAACCGTTGTTGGAGATTTGATTTCACCAAAAAATTGTGCATTGAAATATCGAACTTGAACTGGATTAGCCAGAGCACATCAGGATCTGGATATCGGGTGGTATACACTGAAAAGAAATAGAATCTTAAACTTTTAATCAGAGAGAAGCGAGCCAAAAAACTGAAAAGTCGTGTATGTAATGGGATAAGTGGTGGCACCAATCAATAAAATCAAATCATTTTATATTTTATAAAAAAATTCCTAAAAACTTGGATTGATCTTATTAGTTGATATCACCACGGGGCAGTATTTATGTTGTGACATGGTTACACACACTAAGTCTCTCCAATCACAAAGGTGACAATTAACATCGAAATTGCTATGAGCACTCTTAGGAGATGTGTTCGTATAAACAAGGAGAAAAGTCTTTGATGCAACGGTGTCACCATGTGACAGTACTTTTCTATTGATACTAACTAATCATAATCAGTTATTCTTAAGATTATTTTTCTATTTTTAAGTTTTATAAAAAAATGTTAGAAATAACTACATCTGAAAATAACTACATTAGAATCAGATTTTTATTTTTATTTTTAAGGTTTTATGCGACAGTATCATCACGTGATAGTACTTACGTGATGACATTGTCGCATAAAAACTTTATCGTAAACAATGACAATGGTAAAGCAAGTTGGACAGAATTTCACTAAGAAAACAGGGATTGGACTGAGCTGTCGGAAACAACAGATATAAGTTAAGGCTAAAGCTGGAGGAGTTGAAAGAAATCGAGACCAACCACTTTACCGGTTATAAAATATGTCTATAATTCTAAAATAGATAAAAGAAATAGGGAATAGTGACACTGTAAATCTCATTGATGAGAATTGAATTAAAATTTCTTTTCTTATGTTTTCTACGCTTGAGTTGAAAGGCATGTGATAAAATGAATATTACAGTCCCTATTCATCTTATTAGTTCGTGACACCACATAAATACTATCACGTAGTATAACGGTTACACAGAATGCTCTCTCGAAATGGAGATTCCTCAGAATGAATGAGGGAATGTGACAAGGGGTCGAAGGTTAGATATAAATTTTTTGACATCCATGGGCATCAACAGTTGCGCTACTGCTGACCAACCCTTACCATAGATACTTACTCTGCATCATAGATCGTACTAACACAAGAATACGTGGGATTGCTCACGGCTCTCAGTTCCCTCACTTATCTTTGCATAATAGTTTTCAATCGCTCTCTCACACACTTTTACAATGAGGACTCCTCTTACCTCTAAATAGCAGGCCTTGTACAATTACAAGCTAATCAAGATATACGATAACCGCTTGGCAGTTTCTTCCCTTCGATAACCGTATGTTTGAACATTATGCACGTGCACATATGGATATTGATTAGTACATGCACCACGCTTTTATGATGGAGCACACATGCAATGTCTTACTTGATCACCCATGGATACCATCATCCATATGTTGTGGCGCTAGGAAGGATGGCGAGTGCCCCCTAAAGAGTTTATTTTAAGTTTTTGCCTTGTATAGAAGATGATATTACCGCCATGAAATTTTACACTACATTGTCATGCTCGAGCATCATCCAAGCCAGAGCTATAAGAATTCAAGCAGCATCCACGTACACATCTGACCACAACATACACGTGCCCACCCAAGCACGTCGTGCACTACCCGAGTCATAGGAGCAACTCACAGTAGGGCACATTTGGGATCGCCACTCAGGACTGTATCAGAATGCTCATTCTATCACCTCTTACAAATACATCTCTTCATATTTTCAAAACAAACCTAAAAGAGACACTAATTTTCTCCATATATTATATTATACAATTTATTTCATAAATTCCATTAAATTTAATTTCTCACTGTTCCTTCGTTTCATGCCTAAGCTTGGTGCAAGTAGAAACCATGCCACTGTACATAACAACTGTTCCTTAAATAAGAAAAAGTCAAGTCAAGTCAACTCAAGTCAGCATCAATATTAAATAATGCAACAAATTTCCATACATGAGACAGTCTGGTGCATAATTATATCATTATATAATAGTACTTACGTGATGATAACAACTAATAAAATTATGTCATTTTTTAAATTTTTATAAAATGTAAAAGAAAAAAATCTTAAAAATAATTTGATTTTTTAGTTGATATCCCACAAATCTAAGCATACGGACACCCATTGTAGCCGTCGTTGACTTGATTGGCTTGACCGGGAAAAAGCATGGAGACTTCCTTTCCTCTTCCTCCATTGATAGACAGACGCTTGTGAGAGTTCAATCTGAGACAGAAACCCAAAGAACCGAACATGGACAATGAATCCATCATGGGGAAAGACAAGATTGGGCTCTGCGGAATCCTCCGAGTGTCCCTCAGCATGCCCGCCAAGAACCCCAAGTTCTTGATCTTCACCATCTTCACCTGCTTCCCTCTCTTCCTCTCCCTCCTACTCTTCGAACTCCTCTTCCAGGAGACCTTGTTCATGTCAGTCGGCACCTTTCTCTCGGATGATTCTCCGGACACCATCTCCTGTGACGGAGGCGCTTGCTTCAGGTCTGTCTCTGTTTCTCCTTGGGATCCCTTCGAATCGACGATGAGAGTGATTTCAAAGCATTCTCACCGATTCGCGTTACTGGGTCTCACATACTTGATCCTCGTGCACCCCCCGGAACTCCTCAACTCGATCTCGATTTTGCGCCACTCGTCGGCAATCTACGCAGGGCATGATGCCAAGCCAAGCTTCGGGAAGTTCTCGCTCGGACCCGTGAAGGATCTCGGCTTCAAAGGTCCCCTGATCACTTCTCTCTACGCTCTCTCACTCTCCACGCTAGTCACGTTCGGGTTGATCGGGTTTGGAATGGAATTCCTCCAGTTCCATCCCCGGCTTCAAGGTGAAGCCTTGGGGAAGGTCGTCGTGCTCCTTTTGCCATTTTTGCTTGTGCTCGGAGGGATTTTCTCTGCTTTACTGATCAAGTACATCGAGTGGAGCTCGGTATGGAACGTCGGGATCGCGATCTCGGTCCTGGAGGAGAAGCACGGAGACATTGCCATTTGGTCGGCAGCGTACCTCAGCGGAGGCAGCAGGGTACGTGGCTTCCTTTTAGTGCTGGTGTTTTTCCTGTGGAAGCTCTGCCTGAGGTCGCTCTGCCTCTACTTAGTGTGGGGCAAGAAGAGCCAGGTCGGCTGCCACGGTGGCACAAGTCGTTGGTATCTGTCTGGGCAATCTGGTGAAGTGGGTCGTCGTCATGGTCTACTACTGTGACTGCAAAAGGAGGTTTCTTGAGAAAAAGATTGACCTGGATCAGAATGGAAAATTGGCTGTCCCATGAGTAAATGGTTTAATTAACAGAACCCATTGCAGATCGTGCAGTTGCTGTTTTCAGCCGGTCAAGCCATAAGTTTTTTCTTCTCATTCCTGCAAGCTGTTATGCTGGTTCTTCTTGCAGAACTGTCGCTTGAGAAGTTAGTAAATTGTATTAGCCCTACGTAAGAGATTCTTAGGTGAACTCAGTTGATTATGCACGGTTATATAAAGTACATGTACTTTACCATGATAATTTACAAAGCACATGTTTTTTGTGTAAGCAGTTCACAGTAAGTTCAACTTATACAAGAATTTTTAGTCCTATAATTATTAGGTCTCTCGTATTTGTGATTCAACGTATGCAATAAATTAGAGAGATATTTCTATATCGAATTGGTTGAAGGATAATCCTAGATTTATAATAGAACCGGATACTACCATCTAATACCTTAAACTTTTTGGTGGAAACAGATTCTGCCTCTTGAAAATAGCTTGTTTATTATTTTAACACCGTTATTATTCCATTAATGTATGGACCAAATCGATGTTAATGAGGATGAAATTAATGTTCTGAATGACCTAATTGATGTTAAAAAATCTAATTGATATTTAAAACGACGATATTGATATACAAAATTAAAAAATAACAAACTTGATGTATAATGCATCTCTCAAGGATAAGATTGTCTGTTTACTCTTGATAATAATATAATATATGAGCGTCTGACCACGATAATCTCTAACATAAACTCAAACATGCCTCCCCTAGTCCCCAACTAATATAGGCCCGAATCTATCTCCTGCAGTCCCCGCTCAGTCTAGTCGTCGACTTCACCAATGGTCTGCTCATAGTACAAAATTCAACAATCGTTAAGTCGCTCCATCCATTTCTCTTTTTCCCATTAAAAATTATGATTTTTGCTATTATCTTTGCCACGTACTAGATATTTTTAATATTAAAATAATGAAAAATTAAAAGTGTACTTTTAATGAGCATAAAATCTGTCCTAAAAAAAGGTTTAGGATAAGAACGAGAAAAGAAAAAAATGTTGAGGATAAAATCTGTCTCAAAAAAAGGTTTAGGACGAGAACTACAAAAGAATAAAATATTGATAATCAAAAGCAATATTTCCCCTTTTTCAATAATCTATTTTATTTATATTTATTTTTTGGGTACATTCTCCAAAAGTTAACAATGTTACAAAAATTTCTTACAAAATAAAAAATGTTAATAATTGAATGTATATTTAGCAATTTGTCTAATTGAGTGTATAATTAACAATTCTACCCATAGTATGAATTACCTTCTAGCTAGTATATATTTAGATTTCTTACCCGTAAGTGCCATCCGTCTATAAGAATGGCTTCTAGACAGTTCCAGAGGTGGCTGAGTCGCACAGTGATCCTTCTAATGGTACTGACTCATACAACTCATGGCGGGAAGACTAATCAGCTTGTCCTCTTAAGGAAAACCTCGAATCTGAAATGGATAAATAAAATTCATATTTAAAAAACTTTATCCTCTAACTCAAAACTAAATTAATAAGTATTCATTAAATTTCTGAGTATTATGTGGTATAGATCAAACAAATACACTTGAAAATTAGGATATAGTCATATTATTGACCATAGGACGCAATCTCCTTATTTATAATATTTTCTAGGATCGAACAAAATGGGAAGCAATCCCAATATATATGGACATTTCAAAAGGAAAGGAAAACCCAAAATAACTATTATACCCATGCATAAATATAACCCAGAAACCTTTGAATCTCCGAAACAATATCTTATTTGGGCTAACTAATACCAACCTACTCATTTGTTACAATCTTATCGGTGTTTTCTTATATCACGTGATAAGGTATGATCCTTTAAAAATTCCTCCTGTTTTGATGAGAAAGTATTTCATAAAAGACTTTTCTGATGATTATAATCAATAAAATTCAGCTCTTCCTAGAGTTATTTTGAATTTTCAGTTTTAATAAAAATGTCATAAAAATAACTATGTTGTCACCACGTTTGTACTACCATCTAATAAGGCCATGGCACAAAATACCTTGTCATTTTGAGGCCCTGGCTGAATCTAGATAATGTTATCATGATTTTTATCCCTTTTCATGATCTTGAAATGGATCTCTTACTCATCTTCAGATATTTTTTAAGAAATATTAATCATAATCAAATGCAATTTTTGGTTTATACTACTAGTATTCAGAAGTACAATGAGTCTTGACTGATCTAGTTTGAATCAGGAGACACATAAAAAGTCTCTTATTTAGTTTGTTAGGAGCCTATTATTAATCTATTGCAAGTAATTTTTTGGATATATAAAGGAGGCGTATAGGCTTAGAAGAGATGGAAAGAAGATAAAATAAATGGTACGGATTGTTTCGCTGGTGAGATCGAACCAAGACCTCTAAATCCAACTGTATCAATCACTCTTCTCATACCGCGAGAAATTTGGTTTCCATGAAACTTATATTAAACGTTGATCATTATTTGCAAGAAATTGTTAATTATACAATCGATTATAAAAAAAAATTCTCGTATTTGAATCAATTACAAAAAAATTTCCATATATGAGTATTGATTTTTTATTATATTTTATAAGTATAGTCATAATTAAATAAAAATAAATTATATAATTATAAAAGAAGAAAATAAAAGAGTAGCTGGATAGAATATTTAGTGAAAGTTATAATTTTAATTCTTATTTTTATTTTTTTTGATGCTTTTATATTTATTGGAGATAATTTTGAAAGCACAAAACTGAAATCAACTCCTCATCCTCTTTAAGAAGATGTATATCATTTAATATCTGCACTTTCATATTTAAAATATTATTTTGCAACCTAATACATAATTTTTTTTCTTACAATAAGAATTTATGATTGTTTTTGGAGATGCACTATTGTTGCGTTTGGTACAAGGAATAAAAAGAGTGAAATTGGCCTTATTGTCTATGTTTGTCACCTGATAGCACTATGAAACCTATTCATTTTGTTGGTACAAACTTTTCTCTTAAGTTATGGAATCATGTTTTATTGAAAAAGGAAAAGAAATGATCTTTTCATCACCTCTCACAATTATGCTCCTTCGTATTTTCGAAACAAACATAAAAACTAATAATTTTCTCCATGTGCAATTCCAATTTATGAAAAAATTTTAGGTGATCCTACCTCACGGTGACGTGGTAAGGAAGAACCAATCAAATTGGTCTCATTAGTGATAATTATGGCAACTGCTCGGCTGATTAACACAAATTTGCACGTTTGTCACAATCTGATTAGTATTTCCTCACCTTACATGGCGAAGTAGGATCACCTAAGAATTTCTCCCAATTTATACTATAAAACTCATTTCATTCTAATCCACCGTACCAAATATAACATACTAGTATCCAAGAGTCCTATAAGTCTCTGACTATTCTAGTTGTAGTCAGATTAATCCATTAAAAGGCGATACTAGTAGAATAAGTTTTGTTTTTTTTTTTTCCATTTACAATGACTCGAATTCGAAATCTTTACCCGAGGGGATCGAACGGCGAACCAATCTAACCAATTCATGGTAATTTTACAATCACTCAAAATATCTTGTAAATTGCACGTTGCATAGCATCCTTTCTAACCGGCAAAAGTGTGGAAAAAACATTCACAATTGATGGCAACCACCATATATAGTCAAGTCGTCGCTCTTTTCCTAAATTCCCAAAAAATCATTAAATCAAGAAATTTCACTTCAAATGTCACAGACAAACAGCGAAAACGGTTCTGACACGAAATCGGAACTAGTATCTTACCTTACTTTCTTACACATAACCTTTCTTTTATACATTTCTCGTTCACTCGCGAAACTTTAATCGTAATCAATTTTCCTCCCCTTCAATCCCCTAGCCTCGCCAATTGACACACCTGTCCAAGGCCACTCTACATCCTCCTTCTTGACTCAAATCGCATGGACTCGATGAATTTTCATTTATTTTAACGAGGCAAAGCCAAATTTAAAATATTAAGCTCGCCCGAATTCGAACCCGAGCTCAAACTCGCAAATCGCTAAATGAATCGAGTTTGAATATGAAAGGTTCAAACACAGCTCGGCTCTACTCGTTTGTACTCTTCCGGAGACTTTAGAGACAAGACAAAAACTTGATGAGAAATCTGACCTTTGGATCGTGATAGACGTGGTGATGTCATACGCACGAAGGTGGAACCAATGAGATCTGGGTGGAAGAATTAAGGAGAAAAATGACAGACTGTAAACGAAAATATCTAAAGGTAAATTAATCAAAATATCTAAAGGAATCTTGAAATGTTTACACAGTCATCACAATATATAACTATTTCTAATATATATATATATATATATAAATGACTAAAAAATTCAAAACAAATATATAAGTGTCTCTAACAACATAAAATTTCAAGAAAATGTAAAAAAAAAATAAAAAATCTGAGAAAATTCCGCCGAGTTCCGAGCTATCCGCGACCGCCCTAACTTCGGTTTTTAAAGTGCAAATATAGATATAATTGGTGTAGACTCATGTTACGCATGAAATTGTTAAATATGTAATTGATTATTAAATTATATTTTCTCCTGTATATTTTACATTTTTTTATTAATTTTTGTAACACTTTTAATTTTTTATATAATTTATCATGAATAAAAAATAAAATCTATAATTAGAAAAAAAATAGAGAGTATGTTAGTGATAGTTATATTTTTAAAATGATTTTACACTTTCACCTATTTTATCAATTTTTTTTACTTATCAAGGGTCAATTTGGAATCTTAAAAGTGAGATTAAAACTACTTTCCTTCTTCAATATAATAATAGAGATTGTTGAGATTATGAGTATCAAAATCTCAGAATTTAGAGCATGACGGTAGTAGAAAGAATGTACAAGTAAGAAGAGGTACGGACACACCACAATTACGTAGTAAAATCCTCTCATAAGGGAAACCTTCATGTTGCAGAGCAACTGATTCACTAGATCAAAAAATGAAATTACAACATCTTAGAGATTCTCATTCCCGTCCCCAGGCCCCGCTGCAACCCTCTCAGTCTCAGCAAAGAATTACAAACTCAATATCTTAAATTCTCATGTTCTAACGTTTATCAGAAAGATAAGTCACAAGATTTCTAACACCTTATAAGACTCTATTAATCCCTATATATTAACCTATTACAACTAAAAAAATCAAATGTTTTCTAATCCTCTTTTAGAAAAATATTTCAAATTCAAATAATATATTTTTTCATAATGATTTTCACTCATTTGGCTAGACCTTCGAGTCTCACGAGTTTCTGGTTTGATGTGAGACATCTTAATATATATGTACTAGACGTCGACCGGTACTGCATATGGAATTGTCCATTGTATAGTTAACTATAAATTCTTAATTTTGACAATTAAGAATTATTTTTTTATAAATAAATAATTTTTAAAAGTGTATAATAAGTAAATAAATAAAATATATAATTAGAAATGAAAATAAGAGAGTAATTATTTGGTAGTTGCTGTTATATGAGTGATTTTACCACTTCATCTCCACTTGTCTTTTTTTAATGGTTAAAAAATATTTTATCAATGGTGTTTTAGAAAGTTTAAAAGTGAGACCAACTAACACATCCTGCCATATAATAGTAGAAAATATATACACATATGTATTCATATAGATATGAAAGGGATTTTTTTGTGCATTCCACGTAACTTACACGACTACTTGTTATGTCACGTAGAAAAATCTCTCGATGCACTATTTTTTTTAAGTATGGGGACTATAGCTCTAAATGGACCACGTGCAACGATGGAACTGTTCCAACCATTAAATTTGACAGAGGAAGTTGAAGCTGCTACTAAGTTTTCATGGCGTGGAGTTGGTGCCTCCATGAGTATAAATAAACGTGGAAGAAGGAGAGAATGAGGAAGTACAGACACGCTGACAAAACATGGAGTCGACGAGATCATTTGCAATGTTACTGCAGTTGAGGGCTTTTATCGTTAATGCTGATTGGATTTTGTGTGTGTGTGAGGTCTTTAGGTTGCATCGAGCGGGAGAGGATCGGGCTTATGAAGCTCAAAGCCGCCTTCAATTTTCCAAATGGATCCTCCCTCCCATCGTGGCGTGGGACCGAAGTGATTGTTGCAGATGGAAGGGCGTCAAGCACAGCAAAATCAGTATGCGGGTGACCGAGCTCGAGCTCAGTAATATAGGGATCTCGGCCCGGGGCCATGGTGTCTTAATTCTTCCTTCTTCCTTCCCTTCGAGGAGCTTGAAATACTCAATCTTAGCTTCAATCAATTAACAGATTTCTCTCTCTTTTTCTTTGCCCGTTCAAGTTATTATGTGTTCCTTCGAGGGTCCACCTAGTCTTGAAGTGCAGTTGGTCAATTGGTCTCCAGGTCTAGACCTTCAGGTTCCTAAATAAGGGGTCAGTAATACTTGCATGGAAGTCGGATCCGGGTGTGATATAAATATAGAAGTGTGAGATGTGAGTTGCTAGTGAGATACCCAGACCCTGAGTCGTGTTGGTGATAAGGTAAAATGATACAATTTTGCCCACTCACTTGCATTGTGGATGGTGGATCTTGTCGGAGATTTGATCAAATTAGCGGTTCTACTTACTTACTGATCAATGTGATGGTAGTCAGATAGTCGATCGGAGGGACCGACTAAGGCCAGTCAATCTATCAGGCTCAAGAAAAATTTTTGTCGGGTATTGATTGGATCGGAATCTGGTCAGAGACTGATAGGAGTAGGTCAAGTTTGGCCTGGAGCCTTGTCGTCTTAATGCTTCCTTGTTCCTTTCCTTTGAGGAGCTTGAAATACTTGACCTGCGTCTTAATCAATTAATTGGTAAATTGTAAGCCAGTACTAATAAGCTTATTATATTTTGGATAGTCAAATCGCGCATATAATCTCTAATGCATTATGATAATGTGATAGAATTTAGAATAATTAGACATTTATATTAATTCTTGGCTATTTTCTTTTAGGGTTTGCCCCTTTCCTTTTTGATTTCATCGAACTACAAGTATTAATGGGAGTTACAACAGTCCTGTAGGGACATGGAAATCTTAAGCGTCTTTAATTTTTCTTTTTCTTGTATTGGGAGAGTCTAGTTGCCTCTCAAATTGCAGCCACCGCTATTTTCAATTTAATAAAGATCGTGGTTCCGATCAAGTTGTATAAGAGTAACGATATCTGGATATGGCATCTCGGAAGGTCGAAGCCCTGGAAGAATGAAATGGATGTCGAAATGGAGCAGCTGAGGAGGTCGTTGGAGGAATAGTTAAGGCATCATTGGAGCACTTGCAAAAGGCGACCATAGCCAGTTCGCGACCTTACAACAGAGAAGCGAGGTCGGAGTGGCGCAACGAGGAGATGGCTGTGTGGATGAAAGGCATTTTGGGCCGACTAATGGTGATGTTGTTGCATGCTAAGCAGCCCGACAAGAATCTGCTTCTGCTGATGAAGGCCAAAATCTTGGATGGAGGTGGCTCGAGTGGGAAGGACAACTCGAGCAAGATCGTAGTGCTTGGTGAGCCTAATGAGGTGGCATGAGGCCAAGGCATGGTTGCTAGAAGGGCTCAACCAAAGGGGGCTAGCGAACGAGAAGTGGCCCACAAGGTAGATATCAAAAGAGCAGGGGCAGATCGACACTCGGTGGAGGTGCTGCCAGTGGTCGAAATCCCGGTTGGGGGAATGGTTGGAGGAGAGACAGTGAGCTTTGGATATTAGGACCTAGGATAATGTCGTAGAGGGCTCGGTTATATCCCTAGGCTAAACGGAGCAGTTGGACTTATTGGGTTGGGGAGATGGGCTAGGTCGCATGAGTGAAGGAGCCATATTGTTCGGATGGGGTTGAGATAGGGCGCTTGGCCCGGTTGGGCTTCGGGGCGGCCTCAATTGGACCTTGGCAGTATGGGGTCGAACATGCCTAACCAAATCGGGGCATAGGAAAGCGGGCATTAGAGCCACATAGCTCGGGCTTGATGGAATTAGGCTCAGATAGATTGGTGGCGGACAAGCTCAGCATAATGGAGCAAGTGGAACAAAGCCTATTGCACATAGGACTTGGAGCAACATGTAAAGGGCTAAAGGAATTGGGCCTTCATAGGCCCAACAAACTCCAAGCACAACCCAAAAGCTTCTAGGCGAGGCAAGACAAGTCCTAAAGAGGGCAGATTCCAGCAGCTTGAGCACGGGACACTTAAGCGACTCAGCAGCGCGTGACGAGGTCGACGAGGACCCACGACAGCTCGGGCTGGTCATGCAAGTAGGTCTAAGACTGGTCCAATTCAAGGTATATAACTGGATGTACAAATTAAAAATATCCATCTTTGAGGTGAGGATGCATATGGATGGGTGTATAGAGTCAAGAGATATTTTATAGTTAATTGGTGGCTGCCCTTTGATTGAAAGGAAAGGCTCTCACTTGGTATTAGTGTAGGGAGCAACGCAAACCAATGCAATCATGGTCGAATTTAAGAAACACTTGATAGAGTGATTTCGATCCATCGAGGAAGACAATATACACAATAGTTCCTAGCACTAACACAAGAGAGCACCGCGAGGGAGTTTCAGGAAGAGTTCAAGCCATTATCCGACCGGTGGGTAGGGATCTCGAAGATTGTGCTTGAGAGTAATTTCATGAAGAGGCTCAAGCCCGAAACTCGTACCATGCTGCACCCCTTCAAATCGAGAGGGCTAAATGAAGCCATGGAGTTGGTTCAATTGATTGAGGACCAAAACGCAACCGTGAAGTCTGGAAGCACATTATTAGGGAAATCAAAAGATTATACAATAGAATCCCAACAAAAAGAACCAAAGAATGCACCTGTAGGGACTGGGACAAGAGTCAAGAAGACTCACGGAGATTGAGATGATGAACAAGAGAACCAAGGGTCTATTTTTTTGTTATAGTGAGAAGTTTACAGCGAAGTGCCGATGCAAAGATTGATTCCTACCGATTTGTGATGACGGGGATGATAAGGCTGAAGGGGAGGAAGGAAATTGAATTGCGGAGGAGGAACACCCATATTGGAAGGAAAAGAAGTATTGATCTACCTAACAACTGCCCGATTTTCACTTTGATGATAAGGTGACTCGTTAGGGTGGAAATATATTACAATTTAGAATAATTAGACATTTATATCAGTTCTTGGTTATTTCCTTTACGGTTTTATTGGTCAATAAATATTTATTGGAGTTACATGAGTTGTCTATGGGCATATAAAATGTTGAGTGTTTTTTATTTGTCATTTTTCTTGTATTGAGAGAGCACGGTGGCCTCTCCATAGTAGCTATTGCTATTTCCAATTCAATAAAGACTGTAGCTCCTATCATTATGCTTCTTGGTGTGGCAGTGGAGAGATGGCAAGTGTTGGATTTGCACCCTAACAACCTAACACAAGTCTCGAACTTGGATAAGTTGCCATCGTTGAATGAACTGCTATTGCAATCGAATAGCTTAAAGAGTCTCTCTCATCTTGAAGGTACAACTCTGCTCAAAATTATTGTACATTAGGTTCTTAGGTTTTATCCTTTCCATTTGATTTCCTAAATGGTTTCTCCATACGTAAGGTTTGAAACTGAAGGCACCAGATGTTTCAGTCAATGATTTGGATAGAGATAGTATTTCAGCAATTTGAAAATTGGCCTCTCTAAATGCCTTATCAATAGCAAGCAATCAATTGAACAACTCAATCTTCCAAGGTAATTCTCTGTATATATGTGGAATTAGCTCTGGCTTCCTGAGATTCTACTACATATTTTATCTAAAAGTCTCTATTTGCACAGGCTTATGTCAGTTAATGAATCTTGAGGAGTTGAATGTGGTTGATAATCTGTTTGTTGGCAGCATTTCGCCATGCCTTTACAACATGACCTCACTCTATGCACTCGATCTTCAGCATAACCTTTTCACAGGGAATATTCCATTCGCTCTCTTCTTTAGTCTCGAGTCATTAGAGTATATCTCTCTTTCTAGTAATGCTTTTGAAGGTTCGTTTTCATTCACTGCATTAGCCAACAATTATAAGCTTGAAGTATTTGATCTAGTTAACAACTGCCACCGCTTGAATATCACAACCAAGAATCCCCTCTATGGTTCTTCAGCTCAGTTAAAAATCTTCCGTTTGTCTGATTGTAATCTAAGTGGGCTTCAAGCTGTCATTCCTAGCTTTTTGCTAGAGCAACATGATTTGAGGCTACTCGAACTCAACAATAACAACATGAGGGGCAAATTTCCATTCAGATTACTAATGAACAATACAAAGCTGGAGGTCTTAAAGCTTATGAATAACTCTCTATCTGGAAGCTTTAGTTTGAATTCTTCCACTTCAAGAAATATCGACATTTTGTACTCTTTATGCTTTGAGAGATGGTGTTCAAATGAGATATGAGCTCAACTCCATGGTCTTATTCTTTGTCTCTTGTGATGTTGAACATGTTTACATGGATGATCAATTAGTAGAAGTGAAGTTCATCTTGAAGAGTATGTTAGAGTCATACCGAGGCAACATTCTAGAGTACATGTCTGGGCTGGATCTTTCATCCAACGAGCTAAATGGCCTATCCCTGGAAATCGATTACCTGAACGATCTTCTCATTTTGAACCTTTCAAATAGTCATCTGATTGATGGCCTCCATCCCAAGCACATTCTTCGGGTTGAAGTAAATAGAGAGTTTAGACCTTTCTCACAACCAACTAACCGGTGAGATACCATCACAATTAACGGAGCTCTTCTTCTTATCAATTGTCAGTCTGGCTCACAATAAGCTTTCAGGGCAGATACCTACAATGAAGAACCAATTTGGGACATTCCATGAAAGGAGTTATGAAGGTAATGTCTTCCTATGCAGGCCACCATTAGAAAGTTGTCACAATTCAGTACAGCCTCCCCTAACAGTACTATACCCGGATCAGAAAGAAGACGATGACTCCAGCTTTAGAGATGTCTTTGTGTGGAGCTTTATAGGATCATATCTCATGGCATTCCTGGGAACTATTACATTTGTAGTCGTTTGCTCCCCCTACAAGGATCTCATCTTTAACTTCATTTTATAAGCACTTCCTAATTTTCTTTTTCCTTTTTCAGGAGTACCACCCGGTAATGTCTTGCTTTTAATACAGGTAGATTGAATGTGCTTGGCAAATGTTGTTTGTGTACAAGGGTTTATTAATTGGTCATAGAAATGCCTATCTATCTGTTATCATGTTTCCATGTCTAATTCCTTGAATTGATACTTTACTGTGTGGATTGAAGTTCCATATATGTATATTCTTTTCATGTTTGGGGACTCATCCTCCTCGTCTTCTTCAACCTACCTTTATCTCACACGGAAACGAATTAGCAAGGATTTCCGTGGCCAACTGTGATAAGCTAATTAGTTTTCACAGAAACGAACATGATCCAACAAATAATTTTTTGCAGTACAAAAACAATTGATTATCACCTCAGAAATAAACTACCAGCATAACATTTGAAACCAGCACAACAGAAAGGCGGTTTGGTGCAGTGCATCATCCTCAACCTGGATCAACAGATCATGGATTCAATTTTCACTGGGTTGTCAGAATACGCTCAGGTTCGCCAGCTTGGGGGTGTCAATGGAAGTCTGTTGAATTGCAATTCTATACAAGTACGTGACGTGTGTACACAAATTGCATTGGTTCCTTTCTCTTCGATCCCCTGGTACCTCCCTTTTCATTGTTCTACAATTGGTTGCAATTCTATTCATTTTTCATTGAAGTGAATCTGTGGACACATTAGTGAAGAATAACGAACATCGATAGTGCCAATGATTAGCTACCAAATTGCTCTTTTATGTTGTCGGAATTTCCTATTATTTAAATAAGGAACATCGATGAAGGAATAATGAGCAGAAAGAAATTTTTTTTTTGCCAGTTGACCAACAATCTTTCTCTTTCTCTATAAACAGAGCCATTCAGGCTAAGTTGTTGGATACTAGTGGAAAAAAAATTCTCTATTTTGTCGTGCATCATTTTTTGGTGATGTTCATCTTCTACTCAGTTCGCTTAAGAGCTAAGTTAGGTCTGACTTCTACTTTGTTGTCATTGTAATAGACAGACATCCACGTATCCTCAGTATGACCGAGAGGGGGACAAATTTATGTTACTGAAACTGTGATTGTCATATGGTTCAATTTCTACTATTTGCATTTCTGTACTTTTAATTGTCGATTCTGTATTTTAATTTTAAATTATTATACTACTATAGCACAACCTTATATTGTAAATTTTAGTTTAAAATTTTGATTTTATTTTCATTTTCATTTGAGATTACATGTTATTATATTATTATTCCTGACTAGCAGACCATTCATGTCACCATTAGAAAATAAAACAAACCTTAAAAAAGTAGTTTGGTGCAGTGCATCATCCTTATGAAGAGATCATAGATTCAATTTTCACTTGGCTGCTAGAATACGCGTGGGTTTGATATTGAAGTAAAATAAGCATGGAAAGTTCCACGAGAAGAAACTTAGAGCCATGAAGATTTGTGTTGTCTCGAGTAGTAGATGACTGAACATGAGAAAGATGTGGAATATCTACCAGTAGTTGCGAAAATAAAGAGCATATGCTCGAGGATCGAAGGACCCAGATTTGTTAGGACTGACATGAACACGAGCACAAATCGGTCTGATATAATCAACAGAATCTCTGATCCAATTATTTGTTTAACACTTCCTTAGAAGGCAATACATATAATGTTCAATATCGAGAAATTTTTGATCTATCATAGAAACATTAGCTTTGTATCGTGTTAGTATTCGAATCGCAAGGATAACGAATAAAGAGCAAAAGAGAGAAGAAGTTGAGCACATGACATACGTGGAGTGGATTGAACCTTTTGGTCCCATCTTACCTAATTTTACATGGTATCAGAGCGGATCGATCCTGAATTCATACCACACCAAGTTCGAGTGTGTAACTCATAGTTTGTCCCCTCGCATGAGATCGCAAGAAAAATGTCCAGTTCGATATCAGTTGTTGAGGGCAGTTGCTTAGGAGCAGGTGACAAGTGTGAACACGTTGTCAAACCAAATAGTTTAGGCTTTTTGGAAGAAAGAGCACCATGACTCTTATCAACCCATGTGGATATCTCACAACCTTTTGGTCTCATCTTATCTAATTTTACACAATCCATCACCGAGTCATCGGTAGTTCCGCGCAATCTTCTTCGTGGTAAAATTTAAACCAGTGCTCGGTTCGAGCTCCTTCCATCAAAAGTTCCCCTTCTCCATGGTAATATTCTGTTGACTTTGATTTTGGGT
>JAOYND010185209.1:0-17344 GCA_025802135.1 Lagerstroemia fauriei
TCTAAAAATATTATAAAATCTAAATACATGTAAATATTAAAAGTAATAAAATATTTTATATTCTTCTGCATCAGTTTCCTATAAATTTTGGATATTTTTAGTCAGAAAAATATAACATGCTATAAAACTATTAATAAATATTCAATAATTCTAAATATATCACTTCAAAAAATCTCTAAACTGAATGCTATAAAATTGTACCAAAATTTTCCAGTTGCAACAGCTATTACAGAACTGCTAAATTACAATTGGTATACTTCTAACTACCACAACCCCCCTTATAGAGAACAAATTCTGCTCACCATATTTATTATGTTGACCTCAACTTATCTGAAAAATTAGTATGTGAAAGGCGTTTTTAGACACATCTTAGTGAGTAATTATTCCAAAATAAAATGAACTTCTATATATTAAACATTTAATACAGTGCACTCACACAATCTGCACCAAACTTCTGTTCATACCATGACATTATTCTTCATTTGTTCTCTTCTATATATACACACGCTCATCTGTATATACCTTATATTCTCATACTTGAAGTACACAGACCAGAATCCAATACAAACAATCAGTAGCCATAGGGCCTTATTTACCTCATGAAGAGTTGTAACGGTATCGTGACCCCGTAAATCTCAATCAACTTTACCTTTGACACGGAGGTCGTCTATTATCTTCCGACAATAGGAGTCGGTCATCCACTTTATATCCTGCCAGATCAGCAGTCAGTCGTTTGTCTTATATCCCGCCGATAAGCAGCTAGTCCCCCGTTTTATATTCCACCGGATCAGCAGTCGGTCTTCCATTTTGTATCCCACCGAATCAATGGTTTAACACCCATGGCTACAACAACCAAACAATCACAATACATTTTATTATCTATATTTCTTTCGACCCAATCTATAGATTTCACGTTTCAATAATCTTATAATAGCTATAATATTATAAAAGTCATATTGCATATTTAATATATATTACTCCATTTTATAATGGAATAAAATACTCACACATCCTTGAACAATCCTTCACTAGATTTAGAAGATTCAGTCTCCTCACCTCCTGACAATTATCGTCATGCAAAGAAATGAAGTTATATCACCAAACATCCCCGAATGATTTATCCCTCCAATTGTAAGTCTACCTGCAACAGTGTACCGTCGGCCTCGGCCTCATTTAACATATAATACATAATATACCCCAACACTTCAAAACATACTATTATGACAAATATTCAAGATCCAGTTGGGCTCACATCAATAAATGATTCAAACATTAAGAAATTAACTTCTACTAAAACTATTCAATTCAGTTAAAAGATAAGGTCTCAATCAGCTAGTTGTAAACTTCTATTTAACTGCTGATTAGACTAATTAAATGACTTAACAAAAATCAACTCCATTCCCTTTGTAAACCTCCAATTAAGTATCTAAAAGTGGTTCTAACTCTTACTCCTCCAATTCATATATTAACCACATAACTGAGAGTGCCCCGAATTTCAATTAACTACTAACTAGGAAACTTAATCAACCAATGAAAGAAATTTGAAGCAGACTCTATGGAATCAAATTTCTCCTTACTATTATCATTGATCTAGGTCCCATTAATCAATAAAGTCAGCATCTAAAGTTCCATTCTAAACACCTCATAACTGTGAGAAGGTTACAATATAAGATCCATGACTACTATTAGGCATTTGGATGAAATTAACTATAACTTAGAAATTCAATAATTAACTACTAATCTAGTCATTATTCGGGAATCCAAAACCAACTATCAATGACATAATCCAATTAATAAAGAATAGAATTGGAAGTAAGCTCAATGAAAATCCAAATTCATGATTTAACTGCCCATCCATCTAGAGCCCTAGTTGGAGTTACAAATCCAAATTCATCCACTTAAGCAAATTCTGGGATTCATACAATTTATAGGCAAAATAATCATAAGAAATAAACATGAGAGAAATGAATAATACAACCTAAATCAAGCTACACCCATAACTCAGTTCATTTATGCTTTTCCACTAATCTTCTCGGGCTCGCTTCCTAAGACTCCTCTCATGCTTTACTCGTGTTGTTAGGAAAGTGCACTTTAAGCCAATCGCATGACGATGTGATTGGTATAATTTTGAACAATCTTTAATTATGAAAAATAATTGAGGCATTTATTATTCATTATATGTTGCATATTTAGTTATTATGATGAAACCCATAAACTAGGTTATTATTAATTTTAGGGTCATGATGAGATCATGCCAGTGGGACTTAAAACTTGGTAAACCTCAGTTTAAAATTGTTCCTTGTTGTAGAATCACTGATACCTAAGTAGGGTATTAGTGATCCAGTAAGACTAGTACACTTGTTACATACTCTATGGTAGAGGGTAACTGATATCACAATTACTTATGAGGAGTTATTAATGTAGGAATATAAGTGCTCATTTGGAATGAGTTCACTGAACTGACTCGCTCGAGGAATGCCCCAATGGATACTTATATAAATTTCAATAGGCAATTTCTTAGGTGATAGTAGGTGTAAGTGATCCTTAGATCTGAGATTACCATGGCACATTATGGTTGTTGAGTTGTGGTTTTGGTTTATTCATTAACATGACTCTTTGAGATATGTGTAGGATATTCTGGATCCAATGAGACTTTTATGGATGTGGGTGAGTAATTAATAAGGGATCGGTTACTCCCAATAAGGGGGGAGAATGTCTTATGTGTTCTACTAAGTGTTGACTCGGGAAATCTGTGGCCAGAGTAGGATGAAAGATTGGAAAGAGTTTTCAATATTTCATAATTGAGTATGATACTTGAGAATTGTGATACGTATGAATAACTATTGGTTTTGACATTTATCCATACCGTAACTTATTCGGGACATTGTATAATCAAATGACATAATTATATGAAACTAATCACTAAAAGGTGTTCGATCATTTCTACTTAAATCATCACTATCTGAGTAGTCATGATACATTGCTAGATGTCAATCTTGACTTGTGGGTCCATCCGATCAAGAGTTAATTAGATAATCTTATTAAAGGAGTTTAATGAGATTAATTAATTAGAATGGTTCTAATTTATAAGGCCCACTGCCGGATTAGTGTGGAGCCCAATGAGTCACACAAAATACATGTACTTTCTCGTAACAAAATTTAAATAGTTTAAATTTTGAATTGGGTTATTGAATTTTCGCTTGCACGAAATAAGCCCATAATAATCACATGCTTTATTAGATAAGGATATTTCAAAATAGATTTAAAGATTTTTTTAAAATCTTAAAATCAAATTGGATTTTTGGAATCCAATAGGTATATTCTTGGTTATAATGATTTAGTTGGATTTATAGAAATCCAATTAGAATATTCTCAGTTGTTTAGATTTATTTTGATCAATATATGTATGTATAGATATACATATATGTATTTGGCCAAATAGAGTGTCTACATTCAGTTAAATAGGATATAAACAGTAAAAAAATAAATATTATTTATTTATATCTTTTATGTGTAAATATTTAGATATATAAATAAAAGGTATTTTTGTCAATTTGATGAGGAGTAAATAGTGAAAGGCTTCTTCTTCTATCTCTCAAGAGAAAGTCATTACCAAGTGAGATTGGTAGAGATCAATTAATTTAAAAGAGAGAGTTTGATACTTTACGAGTGATTTTTGAGAAAAGAGTTTTCTCGACCATTACGAGGAGACCTGGTGTGGATACCGTGGAGGACGTGCATGTGTGTGTTTAGTTGAAGGATCGATCGCGCAAAATTCATGATCGGAGTTTCCATATTTTGTCAGCATTGAAGGATACGACTAATCGAAGGATTCAATTGAGGAGGTTCGTGAAGGATGTCTCTAATTCGTAATGGCATTCTGGGACACCATCGATTTAGTGGATTTCAACATAAAGACCGATTCAGAGGTTTTATAGGTAATCACCTAAACCGCCCCCTATATGAATTCTAAATTACTTCAAAGGGATCCTTTGGATTTTGGGAATAAAAATTTTGAAATTTGCATTTCTGTTGCGTCCCGATTCCTAAGACATGTGACTTCTCTCAGCTCGGTTCACTCTCCATCGATTTCCCTAAGCTTAACCTCTTTTTTCACTCCGTCTCTCTCCTCCCTCTATTCTTTCACTCTCTCACCTACACATACACTCATCCCCATTGATTTTGTGGCAGGAAAAGAAAACAGAGAGAGTGCAAGAAAAGTCTCCAAATTGAACTTCAAAGTAGTTACTATGGGCTGGTGGGCTTATGGGCTCATGGGCTATATGGTTTAATAAGTCCAATGGCTTTTTTTTTATTTTAATGCCCAACAATAAACACATGTACATATATTGAAATAAAATAAGGTTGTTCATAATCTCCCTCACTAATAAAAATTTTATCCTCGAAATTTCTTATATGTATTGAAAAGATAAATCCCTCCACTCTCATGACGATCTTAGTTTCTCAAATAACCCTATTATTTTTCATCCAACTCTTTCATACTTATCCGTTTTCTTAACACTTAATGAATGTGTGGTGAAAAGAATGCAATTCACATTTAGCATCATTCAAGTTTATGTAAAGATTAAGTAGAGAGTAATACGATCTTTTACGTCTATATAAGACTTCTTTTCTAAATCTTCTTTTACTTTTTACTTAAGTGTCCAATATTTTTATATCATGTCTAAAATAAAAGTTTTAACAAATTATGTGTAAATATTATCTTACAATTCAATCAATATCTTATACTTATTGTTTCAACCCAATCACCATAACCAATAGCCATATCATTAGTTAAGATATAGAATTCTATCATAGGTAATATAACTAAGACTTTAGCAATAAAAATAACATACGTTCTCATATCCAGTAAATAACTATTAATACATGTTATAACCATCACTTGAAAAATAAATTATTCCACGCCATATGTATTAAACTTTAAATTTAACAACCAAGATCTTCCACTTCTACTCATTAGCTCCCTACTTAAATAGGAAAAAGTACTTTTCCTTCCTTTTATACATTTTTAATACTTGAACGATAAGTAGCCTCTAGTTCTATTAAGCAAACAAAATAAATAATGGCAATGGGTTGGTCAAAAGAATTGTTTTTCTATCAAATTTCACCAATCCAACTTTCACACTACTATAAAATATTTTATAACATCATTTGGAGTTGGATATACAATTAGAAGTCCACTACCCAGTGAATCAATTCTCATCCTAATTTCCTAGTTTCTTTTTAATTTGCTTATCTTACACTCCTCATTGAAAGTACAAAATTTAAACTCTTCAAGAGCCTTCTTTTTCAACACTACTATAAGTAAAGTTCCACAAAATAATTATTTGTGTCAACCATGTTACTAAATTTTAAAAATCAATTATTTTAAACAACTAATTTATTTATTCACATCTCATATATGGTCGAGTAAGTAACAAGTAAATGCTTATTAACTAATCAATTACAGGTAAAAATTATTAGCTGTAAGAGGAGAAAATTTAAATGTGAGAACCAATAGGACAAACCTTCTTACTAACTATTCATTGTCTAACAATCCTAAATAGATTTCACACTTTTTTTTAAAACTTTTTCGAGACAGTAAACAATGAACCATTCTTACCAGGTGGAAAGCATAGGACCCGTAAATGACAAACTTAATAACTATACTAGAACAACACATATAAGTGCTTATTTATCCCAATTTAATTAATTTTTTCTTTTTTTTTTCCATTGATGTGAAATATGTGTATATATCTTTGTAATCTCTTATTACCAACTTATGAGTTGCATTCACCAACAAATAAAATTAGCAAGACATTACTCTAAGATTGTCACCCTATGTAGCTACAACTATCTTCTTATATCCTCTAATCATCTTCTCTTATTTCATTAAAATATTATATATCCCCTAATCATCATTTATTAGTTGTTTACGCTAGTGATACTACCTTCGGGTGGCCTATTGGGTTGAGAGGTTCTCGAGTGAAATCGGAGCTGGCCTTGAGATGGAAAAGATGGACGGACTTCACCGTAGACTTGCAAGAAGCCAAGTCCGAGTGTCTCCCCGAAATTGCCCTTCGATGCCTAAGTCAGAGAGTGATCTGAGCAAGAGGAGGAGGGAGGAGAAGAAGAAGAGATATTGAAGAGGGGAGGATTGAATCAGTTACTTGGCCCCCTAATGGGGGCTATATATAGATTCCGATTAGTACGGAAGGTTGACGTGGTCATGTCTCCGACGTGTTGAGCACATGGGTAAGGGTTTGACTTGGAGGATGTCCGATGTGGACTTGGGAAAGAGTTGGACTTGGACGTCTGACGTCCGTAATGTAGGAAAGAGTTGGACTTGGTAGATGTCCAACGTTCATGCTGAAAAGAGTCGAACTTGGATGTCTGACATCCATAGTGTGGGAAAGAGTCGGACTTGGTAGATGTTCGATATTCATCATATGGGAGTAAGTCAAACTTAGTGGATATCCATGTGGGAGAGAGTCAGACTTGGCCGACTTCCATCATGTGGATGGAAGTCGGACTTAGTGGACGTCCGATGTCCGTTTTTTTTTTTTTTTTTTTTGGGTAATGGTGTGATCTTTCATTACTTTGTAATCAAAATGGAGCAGTCAAAATTTACATTTGCATGTAAGCGACTAATTTATATACAGACAATATCCAATTTAGTTGCTACGTTTGAGCCCCGTAGTCTATGCTCCAGTCGCGGGAGTGAAGAGATCTTCAGCTTCACTGTGTCCACTATTAAGTGCGTTAGTTCCTCGGTTGTTCGTTTCTTTCGTTCAAAGATACGCTTGTTCCTTTCCAACCAGATGGAATGGACGTATTGGGTCCACAAAAGACGGGCAGCCACTGAGTCTAGCGTCTTCCCCCGTTGCAGCAGCAGCCAGTTTGCTTCAGCTGACCAGTCTCCCGTATCTCGGTTAAGGCCAGCGCTGCTTAGAACAGCCTGCCAAATTTGCCGAGTGAATGCGCACGAGAAGAACAGGTGGTCTCGGGTTTCTAGGTGGGTTTCACAAAACTCACAGTTCTCCGAAGGTAGTTGAACATTCCAGCGGAGCAGTCGGCTTTTTGTGGTCAGTCGATCTTGCCAAACTAGCCAGCTGATTGTCGAAGCTCTCGGGATGTTTCCTGCGAACCAGATTCGTTTGGTCCAGGTTTGCTTCTCAGCTGTGTCACGAAGCCGATCCCAGGCACTTTTGGATGTGAAGGTGCCCGATTTGTCCGGGACCCAGACTAGTTCATCTCGGCTTGTGACATTTAGTGTTATGGAGAGTCGGGCGACCATAGCAGCCTGGGGATCTGCGGAGCGGGGCCATCTCCATCCTTCTTGTCGAAGAACAACACTGACTGGTGCATTAGGCGAGATAGTGGGGAAACAGGCATAACCTCGGTTGCAGTGGACGGCCAGAGGTCCCACAGGGAGCCAGTTATCATGCCAGAACGAAACCTTCGAATTAAATCCAACCTTGTAACTGATTAATGGTCGTACCAGGGCTCGTGATTGCAGAATCTTTTTCCAGCACCATGAGAAGTCTCCAGGTGCTTTTAGGCTCCAGAAGTTTCGACCTTTGATCAGGTAGTGATGGGTCCAGGCCACCCATAGAGATCCCGAGTGTAGGAGCAGCAGCCATATATTCTTTAGTGTGCCTACCTTACTCCATTGATCAATATTTCGTATGCCCAATCCTCCTTCGCTTTTCGGTTTGCACACTCTGTTCCAGCTTATTTTTGCACCTTTCGAGCTTGTCAACCCATGCCACAGGAAGTTCCGGCAGATTCGTTCTACTTTCATGATGACTGCTCTTGGCAAGATAAAGACTGAACACCAGTAGTTTAACATGCTGTAGATCACTGCATTTATGAGCTGGAGGCGCCCCGCAAAGCTTAAGTAACGTGCTGTCCAGCTTTTGATGCGGTTTGTGATGCGATCCGTGAGAGCAGAGCATTCCTTTTCAGTGAGTCGGCCCGAGATCAGAGGTACTCCTAGGTATCTCACTGGCAGTTTCCCATGTTTGAATCTTGAGATCATCAGCAATTCATTGGCTTCCCTTGATGGAATCCCTCCGAGAAATAGCTCTGATTTTTCAGAGTTCAGTTTTAGTCCCGAATGCTGATGGAATTGTTCCAGAACTCGCAGAATTCCGTGCATTGAAGTAGTGGTACCATCCATAAAAATTAGGAGGTCGTCCGCAAAACATAAGTGTGTTACCTTTAGGCTGCGACATCTCGGATGGTAACCAATGGAGTTTTGCACTGCAGCGTTATCCAGAAGAGATGATAGATAATCCATAGCGATCACAAATAGGTATGGAGAGAGTGGATCTCCTTGCCTCACCCCTCGCGCCCCTTGAAAGTATCCTTTCAGTGAGCCATTTAGCGAGATAGAAAAGTAAGGGGTGGATATACATTCGTGTATCCAGCGGACTATCTTCTGTGGAAATCCCATCGCAGAGAGTAGTGTGATAAGAAATCCCCAGTGTAAGGAATCGAATGCTTTTTGCAGGTCTATTTTGACAGCTCCTCTGGGTGAGATGCCCTTCCCATGATAGTTACAAACGAGTTCATGCGCCAGCAGTATGTTATCTTGTATCCGTCGTCCTTTTATGAATGCAGACTGGCTGAGACTGATGAGGGAAGGAAGGACTCCTTGCATTCGGTTTGCTATGATCTTTGTGATGCATTTGTAGACAACATTGCAGCAAGAGATAGGCCGAAAGTCTTTCATTCGATCAACCTGCTCTTTTTTAGGTACTAGAGTGATGATCGTGGAGTTGACCTCTTTTCGCATCTGGCACGTTTTGAAGAAATGTTGCACTGCTCGAGTGAAATCTCCTTGTACAGTGGTCCACGATGCTTTGAAGAAATGTGCCGTGTATCCGTCCGGGCCTGGGCTTTTGTTTCCGTCCATGCTGAAGATGGCTTTCCTGATTTCCTCTTCACTGACATCAGCCTCCAGTAGTTTTACCATGTCAGTTGATAGGTGTTTTCGCACAGTAGAAGCCACCTGAGTAGTGGTTGGGTTGCAGACAGATGGGTCTACCTGGCCAAAGAGTCTCTGGTAGAAACCCGATGCTTCCCGTGAGATGCTGTCATAATCAGTGAGGCGTTGTCCATCTTCAGTAAAGAGGATTTTGATATTCTCCCTGGACTGCTTTTGCTTTATGGAGCGAAAGAAGAAGGCCGTATTTTGGTCACCATCCTTTAACCATTGTACTCGAGACTTTTGTCGAAAGTGCGCTTCTTCGATCAGACAGGCTTCCTTCAGACTTTTACTGGTTTCCAGTTCCTGCCTCATAAGCTGCTCTTCATCATCATTTCCCATCAATCTTGATTGGATCTGCTGGAGTTCAGTTCGAAGGTTTTGTACTGTCAAGCTAATATCTCCATATGCTTGTTTGCTGAACAGTTTGAGCTCTTTCTTGAGGATTTTGAGCTTCTTGTATAAAACCTGCATAGGATCACCAGACAAACTCACTGACCAGTTTTTGCGCACCAAGTCTTGGTACTGTGGATGTCGAGTCCAGTAATTGTAGAATTTGAAGGATCTTGGTCTTGTTTTTTCGGTGATCCCCAGTGTGACCAAAGAAGGGCTGTGGTCTGACAGTCCTGGCTCCAGAAATTCAACCAAGGTAGCTAAACCCCAGTGTATCCATTCTTCATTTGCCAACACACGGTCTAGTTTGCGTTTTTGGAACCCCTCCGTTCGTTTGTTTGACCATGTGTACCTGCAACCTCCAAAAGGAACATCAAACAAGTTACACCTGTGTAGGAATGAGTCAAAATCAATCATACTTTGATCTTTGTAAACAATGCGATCAGAAGCTTTAACTTCGTCCGGTGATCTAACTGCATTAAAATCACCAAGAATGAGCCAGGGACCTGCAACAGTTCCATGTATGTTTTGGAGGTCACTCCACAGCTGCTTCCTCTCCCTTAGATCATTCGAAGCATATATGAATGTAATAGATATGGCTGTCCGTCCAACCTGCATTGAGAAATGCATGTATTGGGAAGACTTTGCGAGAGGGGTTATGGGTATTCCCTTTTTAGTGAAGACCCATATTCGACCACTTGGAGCTTCAGTGTGGTTTGTCCAGGATGTCCAGTCCCTCCACCGAGCCATGATCAGCTCTTTATTAGCTTCTTTGACCTTGGTTTCCACAACACAACAGATATCCACGAGGTGAGTCCTAACTGATGTGAGGATCTCCCTCTGTTTCAGGGGGTCATTCATCCCCCTTATGTTCCAGGTGAGTAGCTTCATTTGGAAGGCAAAGAGGAGCGTAAGCTCCTCCTCGTTTTCCTGCGTGTTCTTTTTGACTGTCTTCTGTTACTTTTAGGTGTCTGGAGTACTTTCGGTTTCTTGGGTCCAGCTGCATCCTCTTTGTCTTCTTGATCAGTGTCGTTCTCTGGGAGGTTTGCCACTTCATTTCCTCCCTCAGATCCACATTCGAAATCTTCAGAGTCTGTTTCTGTAAGGATTTTCCTGGGTACTGCTTCATGCCCATCTTTTGCTGATTCTTGATGGGCAACATTGTGCTGAGATTGCTCTTCATGCATCTCTATGGTCTGCTCTTGAACTTCCTTTTCTTTTTCTTTTAAGTGTGCCGGGATCTCATGAACTGGGATTCTTTCATCCTTGCATTTGTGTCCAAAGACCTTGCATTTTGGACAGATTTCAGGTAACCATGGTATTTGGACTTCAATGTCAACCACCTGGCTGTCCTCTACTTCCAGCTTGAGCTTTCTAGGTGTTGTTTCTTCCACATCGATTTCCACACAGACCTTTGCAAAGTCTAGTCTGGTGCAATTTGCCGTAGCTCTGTCCATATACAGAGGACGGCCGACACCACTTGCAATGTAGCTGATCCCCTCCTTGTGGTAGTAGGCTAGCGGGATGTGATGCAGTCGAACCCATATAGGAAGTTTTGTGAGGCTCAGGTGCTCAGGGGTGAGCTCCATCGACCATTTCCGCAGTACCAGATAGGAGTTATCCACATGCCACGGGCCAGTTTCGAGGACCCATTCCATGTTCTGCTTGTCTGCAAACTGGAAAATGTATAGCTTGTCCTTCACACTTACTGTAACCCTACTTTTCTTCCCCCAGAGGTTGTTTACCATCGCAATAATTCTGTTATGGGTCGGGGCTTTGCCCAGAAATCTACCCACCAGGCAGTTTTCCCACTTCTGCTTACCTGTTTCGGCCACCGCAGGGGGGGGTCGAATGACCACTTCACCGGCTTCCATCGAAGGTTGGTGGTACTCCAGTTTTTGGCTTCCCACGCTGGTGAACTTCTTCCAATCTAAGGTACTCTTGTTTACACCTTGAGGAGTCGTAGTCTTTTGGCTCGGAGCACCTCGTTGGAGCTCGGACGAGTCATATGACGTTGGTATCTGAGATTTTGAGCTTCCATCTGGGGCTCGAATCGTTTCTTCTGAGCTCGGAGCACTCTCGTGGAGCTCTAACGAGCTGATTTGCGCCTCCAAGTGGTCCTTTGGGGGCTTTGGTTGGCTAGGCTCCGCCATGGAGATGGCTCTAGAGCTCTAGTTCAGTGACTGGTGGTTTGATCTCCGGCGAAATGAAAGGTGGGGATTTGGGAAGAAAGACACGTGTTTGCTGAGGATGGCTGCACACGTTAGCGGTGCTAACTAGCGCCGAGAGAAAAAATCGCTCCTAACCCATCCTTCCTGTCGTTCTTTTTGTAAATCACGTCCGATGTCCGTTATATGGGAGTAAGTCATACTTAGTGGATGTCCATGTGGGATAGAGTCAGACTTGGCTGACTTCCATCATGTGGATGGAAATCGGACTTAGTGGATGTCCAATGTCCATTATATGGGAGTAACTCGGACTTAGTGGGTGTCCAAATGAACGATCAGCTTGCTTAGATACTTTGCTGCTTCTTGTTTCTGCCTCCGTAGAGATGGAAGTCAGACTTAGCGGACATCTGATGTCCGTTATGTGGATCGGTATTTCTCTAGTCAGTTTCCAATGAGAGAGTCGGGTTGAGCAATGGTACATATATCTATATCAGCTACAAAACTCAGGTAAGTAAATATAAAGGATCTATATGAGGCACTTACATTCACCTTTTAAGAACTTTAATACAATTTTCATCTTAACTCTGTAACTTAGTAGTTAGATTATTTACTATTTCAGCTCATCAAAGAAAAATATGCATATGTAAAAAGAAAGACTTCGTGACATAAAAGAGATTATACTTCTTTGAATACAAAACAGTAGGAGCTTGCTTGAATGGTTCTATTTTCTAGCATTCATTTCAAATTATTGGTTGCACCCTTATCTAAAACTCCCAACCATCTTAAGAACAAACATCATTCATTTCTAGTTATTTAGTACTGGTACACTTGTATGACTTATTTCTCTGAATGTTGTCTATTTTACATTAACAAGGAGCTGGAACTCTTAGCTATATATGCCAAATAGTACTAGAAGAAAAGAAACATATATGAAGATATCAAGGGTAAGGATCTATTACTCTTTTTATATATACTTATCATCTTTCTTTGCTCTACTTCAATTTAATTTATTGACTACTTAAAACATTAGTATAAAAGCATTCTATGAAAATAATACTTTGTATGGTATTAATCCATTCTATTTTCTCAACTAAGTTATTATAGATCACTATCAAAGTAATTCTACAATTTAAGTGGTCTTTGTCCACAATATGATAGCAATAATTCAAGGCAATATTAATATTAATTTCAACCACATCCTATGGCATTTGCTAGTAAACTCAAATAAAGGGATCAAGCAAAATTAATTCACTCAAATCACTAACTATGACATCACTATATGGTATTATCGATATACACTTGATCATCACCAACCAACACCGTACTAAGAATAGTAAAATCTCCACCAAACCATTAATAGAACAAATTTAAACCATAAAAAAATTGAATCTATAATAAATATTCACTAAAATAATCTAACAATTTATTACTTACTTTTGTGCGGTTCATAATTAGCCCAAATTAATAAATAAGTCTGCCCTTGTAGATGTAAATTTTTTTAAAGAATTATATAATCTATTTGTCCATCTACAACTAAATAATAGAATTAGGTGAGATCACTTCAATTATAATGGGCAAAATAAGCGTAACTATATATATACTTGAGTATATATAGATAATTAACTTTCAAAAAAATAAAAATAAGCGTAGCTATATATATACATCAGTATGACCACATTTGTTCCATTTTTTAATACTCCACTTTTAATGATTCAATTAATCCACACTCAATACTAAAACAAATATATGTAAAACAACGAAAAAGGAACATGTTATATTAACCTACTCTAAATTATAAGATAACACCTTATATCTTAGTATGTTAATACCAAATGTGAACTAGTACAAGAACATATCATTTACTAGAGTATACTCTCGTGGTTATTGTTGTGTAAATGACAGAATGCCCGCAAGTGTATGTATAACAGTAAGTAATACATAGTGAATAGAGTATCGTTCCCACGAGGATTCTTCTACCAATCACTAAAATTAGCACAATTAATTCCAAGCCAAGTCAATCGAATAAGTTGAGTAGAATGCAAGTGATTAAAAGACAGAAAGTAAGCAAACAGAAATCAATCCATTAAAAAGCTCCTAAAGTTCACAACTTCACCAATTCTAGTTTTAGGCCATAATCCTTCTCTCAAACAATTAATTCTGTCATGTTATTAACCTATGGTTCTAGGGTATCCCCACTACCATCGTACGCACCTCTCGATGTCATACGAATGTACCTAAGTGGAAGACATTAATCCACTCTATCTCTAGGTGATTAATGTTGAAAGGTCAATTAATCCAACCCTAATTGGCTATCTTGGGTGCTCACCATCTCTCGATGCGCTTGCACTAATAACCTCACCTCTCGGCATAAGTTAACCGAGATTATGCAATTTCTAGCATGACTTCAATTTCCTCTCTCGAGGTTCCTCTCTGTCTAAATATCATTCTCGTGGGTGATCAGGCCAAAAGGAAGCATTAAGAACGAAATTTGTATAAATAACACCTAGGAGGCGTACCTCGACAGAATCATACGTATGAGAGAAAAGACTTTACTTAAAACATCAAAAAGGTTCCATTGATCCCCCTAGGAATCTAGGGGTTTAGTTCAACATAACAGAATAAATTAAAAGAATTAAAAGAGAGAACATATTATGAAAACAAGAAGAAAAGGGATAGAAGAAACTCTAGATAGGGGTAAAGTCGACTCTCTTGATCCCGACTCTACGAATTGTAGCACGACACTTCCTTCTTGTTCTACAATTGTTGCCCTTTTTCTTCCTCTCTTATGTATTTTTTACTTGTGGGGGTACACCACTATATATAGAGAATTTACACTTCCTCTAATCTTGATTTAATCAGTGTGGGAAAGGAGGTTGTGGGTCCCACCATTCTGCTTTATTTTCTCGCTAAATCCTCTCTATAGACCGCGGTCGCTCTATTCTGCGTGCAGTTTTCTTTCTTCGGCCATAACTTCCTTGTTTCTGCTCCGATTTGCGATCCGTTTGATGCGTTGGAATCCTGACTCAATAAGCTTTTCATTGATATCTTATGTTCCATATTTATCATGAAGAGAATTTGAGAAACTTCCTCTTAAAATTGATGCCTCAAGCGGAGAATCATTGAACAAGTTATTTCTTCATCTTTCCGTATATCTCCTTTCCGTTCCCTGCACATCAAACAACTCCTAGCAGTATCTTTTCTTTGGCCTAGAATTCTTAAACGCATCATTTGATTCTCCACATGAAATGATATGCAATGAATCGTAAAATGTATAAAAAGTGGTTTCAAACACGAATATCTAAGTAGGGAATGAGTACAAAACTTATGCAAATCACCGTATCAACAGTTATAAATCAGTAAAATCAAACAACAAACGACATATCATTTATTATAGCATTTAAGGTATCAATAACTTGTTATAGAACTTAATAACATACGCTATTCATCATAATAAACGAGTTAAATCAAATTAACTAGCAACCAATTATTCACTAACCATAATAAGTTAACCAGGACACACTTAACATATCTTACCAAGCAATACACCATCCATAATGTCAACTAAATTAACTGAACCATATAATAATCACTCTACATAGGGTCCTCAGTAGTAACGAATACAAGTGACTTCATCACCTCCAAGCACACACTACATGAGTCACTTATTATAGTTTCACTCAATTATATACAAAATAATATATTTTTCTAAGCACTTCTATAAATATGTATTGCAATTAACTCAACCAGCATATATATCAAATACTGGTTCGTAACTAAACTAACTGACTAGTGATTAAATATGTTACTTTAGGATACAATGAATTCCTTTATAGAGATTCACTAACTACTTAATGTACACAATCAATTTATTAAGATTCTCATATTTTCAATATAATTCCACTCTATTTCATAGTCAAGCATCACACCCAACCAACTACAAGTTAGATCAAGAGCTGTCAAAATAACAATCCAAGTTATGACCACTACTCAATGATAATTCACAACCATATCCAAGGATAACATCAGGTAGCATATATCACATCAATTTTGTACCACAATATTTCTCATGATGATTCAAACAATGGGGATTATGAGCGTCAATCTACACATCAATAACCACAGTTGCAATACATTCCATACTTTCCATCACAGCTTTGGCAGCTATACAACCATCATTTGACGGATCGTAAGGACAACTACAAGTTCTCAGCTTTCAGCCATATAACAGTCAATCCAACAATCAAAATCTCACTGCACTAATATGAACACAATCACATTTCTCAACCCTCAATAACTCATAGAGCATATGAACATTATCACAATAGTGAAATTCTATATATACATTCACAAAAGCAAACATTGAACAATATCATGACATCACACGGCATTAACTAATATTGATCCTATCCTACAAAATAGCAATAAATCATTGCCTAAAATGCTAAAACTCTCAAAAGTTAGTCGGGGATTGAATAATGTCTACAAAATCCTATAATCTAACCTTTGACACAAAAATTCTCATGATCCAAAAATTCGGCAGAGTTTCCTCTACATTTTAGATATTTTAAGTCAGAAAAATATAACATGCTATAAAACTATTAACAAATATTAAATAATTCCCCAAATATATCGCTTCAGAAAATCTCCAAATTAGACATTATAAAACAGTACCAAAATTTCCGGGTCCCAATGGTTATTACAAAACTGTAATGATTCAAACTAAATTACAATTGGTATACTTCTAACTACCACAATATTCTATCGATCCTTGCTATAAAAGAGAACTACCTCTGCTCACCATGTTGATTATATTAACCTCAACTTATTTGAAAAATTAGTATGTGAACGGTGTGAGACACATCTTAGTGAGTAATTATTCCAAAATAAAATGAAATTCTATATATTAAACATTTAATATAGTCTACTCATACAATCTGCACCAAACTTCTAATCATAACATCACATTATTTCTCATATTGTTCTCTTCTATATATACACACACTCATCTATATACCCCATATTCTCATACTTGAAGTATACATACCAGAATTCAATACAAACAATCAGTAGCCATAGGGTCGCGTTTACCTCGTGAAGAGTTGTAACGGTACCGTGACCCCGCAAATCTCAATCAACTTTACCCTTGACGTGAGAGTCATCTATTATCCTCCGAAGTCAGTCATCCATTTTATATCCCGGTAGATTAGTAGTCAATCATTTATCTTATATCCTGCCGAATCAACGGCTAGTCGCCCGTTTTATATTCCGTAGGATCAGCGGTCGGTCGTCCATTTTGTATCCCACCAGAACAACAGTTTAACACCCATGGCTGCAGCAACCAAACAATCATAATACATCTTATTAACTATATTTCTTTCCATCTAATTCATAGATTTCACGTTTCAATAATCTTATAACAGTTATAATATTATAAAAGTCATATTGCATGCTTAATATATATTACTCCATTTTATAATGGAATAAAATACTCATAACATCCTTGAACAATCCTTCACCAGATTTAGCAGATCCAGTCTCCTCACCTCCTAACAGTTATAAATCATGCAAAGAAATCAAGTTATATCACCAAACATCCCCGAATAATTTATCCCTCCAATTCTAAGTCTACCTGCAACAGTTTGGCCTCATTTAACATATAATACATAATATACCCCAACACTTCAAAACATACTATTATGACAAATATTCAAGCGCTAGTTGGGCTCACATCAATAAATGATTCAAACATTAAGAGATTAACTTCTACTAAAACTATTCAATTCAGTTAAAA
>JAOYND010185302.1:0-17340 GCA_025802135.1 Lagerstroemia fauriei
GAAGCTCTTCAGACTTCCAAAGGTAGATATTGTTGGGTGTTAAAGAGATAAGGGATTACTAATTTATAAGGTCTCTTCGTACCACTATTTTTTTTTTGCTTCTCTCTCTCTCTCTGTTTTTTTTTTAAATGGAGAATCGGTTAGCAGTTTGTCTTCTTAATTACCGGTTCGGTCGAGGGTTTTAGCTGGTCGGCGGTTTTCCAAAAGCTCGCTGGACAGAACACGACCCATCTATCCACATGAATTATTATTATTATTATTATTATTATTGAAACTCTAATGTAATGTGACGGATTGACGGGGGAAGGTACCTTGTTTGGTGGAAAAAAATATTAAATAATTATATCGCACAATGATGTGGTGGAAAAAATCGATTAAATTATTTTGATTATCTCTATCTCTATTACTTTAAGTAAGTCCAAAACAATTTCGATCTCATTTTTAAGTTCTAAAAATACGATCGATCAAATTTAATTTTAATTATTTTCATAATTTTAGTATACTTATCAACTTTATTAATAATTCATCATATTCTGTTAATTATTTTATAATTATCTCAACTGCTTTCCACTATTACCTTAACCGTACGATCTCCTTGAACTACTTTTACTATTCTCTAAGTCCTTGTGGCGTTAACAACTGTCATAAAAAATCTACTTTATTCACAAGAAATTCTCTCAATTCTTCGATTCTATTACATTTTTATTTAATTTAAACTACTCATTTTTTTACCTACTATAATATTAGATTTTATTTCTTTGAGCATATTGAATTCTTACAATAGAACGAATAATTCACAAATCCACGGTTCACCCTCTAATTAATAATTATAGTAATTGCTCGGACGATTAATACTAATTTGCTCATCTGTCACATCTTTGTTGATGTTTTCTCACGTCACATGATGATATAAGATCACCTAAGAATTCCTCAGTTTCCGTGTTACCATGTGAAGTGTTTACTTGTTAACACCGACTAATAAAATTTAGTTATTTTTTAATTTTTTTATGGAATCAAAAAAATCCAAAAAAAATTCTTATTGATTAGCATTATTATATAAGTTCTGATATATTAGTAGACCCATTCTTTAATACCTTCTCTTTTTGCTGTGTGTTCCATCAATACTTTCCGGATAATTTTATTAAACATCGGTGGTATCTACATTGGTCGTGATTCAATCACAGTACTGCAACACGTAATAAGTGTGCGTCACGGTGCCCATATGTAGCGTATCATGATACTACGACTGAATCACGACTAAAGTACGGTACTGTCAATATACTATAAAAGAAGTCCGTCCTTTCTCTATTCATTGAGGACAGAACTCACAAGCTTACTGGCGCTTGGGGTGTCTCAAAGGTCGTACTATACGACTCGGTCCGTACCGGGGGAACAAGGATTCAATGGGAGTAGGACCATCACCATTCTTAAATTCGACAAAAATATGTATAATGTCGAGAAATTCTTAATTGATCCTAACTCGTCACGTGACGTAAGGGAATATCAATCAGATTATGATAAACGTGTAAATTTGTGTTAATTATCTGAGCAGTTACTATAATTGTCACTAATTAGATCAATTTGATTGGTTCTTCCTCACCACGTCACCGTAAAGTAGGGTCACCTAAATTTTTTTCGTAAAATGTCATATTAGTTTTTCTGGAATTCATCCATTTTTCTTATCAAAGTTTGGAAAAAATATGTAAAATGTCATATTAGTTTCTCTGGAATTCATCCATTTTTCTTATCAAAATTTCGCATTTCCTAAACTCATCCCTTTCTAGTCTTCCTTTGAGTTTTTGCCCACGTTTAGATAAATTTTTTTCGACGAACCTTTACTCGAATCTAAAACACACTAAGAAGTTAAATTCGAGAGACTTTATTGTTTTATCTATCGATGAAAAGATATTTTTGCATTTACTATTACTTTATCGTTCGCCGTACTAAGTCTCGACTGATTTCATATCGAACCGGGCCGTGCTTGAGTTTCATCACAAATGGATAAGGCAACGCGTGACCATGAATTTTAAAACGTAAAAGGACAAAAATGATGACATATCGGCTTTGTGCTCTTCAGGTGTAGTTTTCAAGCTATCCAATTCCAAACCACATTACCTTAAAAAATTAAGTACCAAATCCTGCAAGCAACATTGACAAGGGGTAGAAGAATATGTGCGGTCCAATATTCGGTTTTTCTGACGTCGGAGCTCGAGCCTTACCCGAACCTCATCGATTCATCGTTTTGGGTAACGAGGCATAGTGATTTTTCGGAAATTCACATCGAAGTAGAATGTGATCAGCTCCTGGTGAAAGACTAGAGATCACATGAACCAGGAGAGGAAGCCCTAGTTATCAAAATTAGCATGAAGAAAAAAAATCAATCTAGGGTCGGTAAAGATAACTCGATATCTCCTCCTTTTAAATAAGATTGCGAGAAAAATCTATAATTGAGATAGTTTTATTAGTTAACAAATTGATATGATTCGAATATGAATAAATCAAGTTTAATTTGATTTAGGATACAAGCAGGGATGTATTTAGGGGGTCGCGAGGGTGATCGCCCTCTCGTACTTCAAAAAACTGTAAAATTTTATACATATTTGACTAATTTTATCTACATTTTCTGTAAATTATCTTATCTCGTCTCTTAAAATCCATTTTTTAACTCTTCATTGAAGTTCGCTCCCTGGAATTTGTCGATCCGTCCGAGGACGTAAAGTGATGTGTACCGAAAAAGATTAGGTAGGAAAGTGGAATAATTTAATTCTGGATAGGGATATAGTTGTCAATGCATCCTTGACAAAATATGAAAAGCACACGAAAAAGAAAAAGAAAAAGGAAAAGAAAGAAATTGACAATGCAGGTAATTTATGAAGCAGACAGGCCCATTTTGTCATTTTCAAAAAAATCATTAAAAGTAATTTAAGGAAATTATATTCTTATCCAAAATGTTTCGCTTTCCTTTTCCACGCGAACAATTGACCTTTTCCTACAAATCAACCTAATGCAGATATTTGTTTGTTGGACTTTTCGCCCTTCCTCGGTGGCCAGTGCTAGTGGACGTATCAAAATTCGAAAAAATAAATAAAAATTCCACGATTTTCTTTTAGTATGACAGTCCACTGTTTGGCTTTAGACGTGATAATTTTTAACACGACATGATAATCCGACATAACGCGATATGGAGTTAGGCGGGTTCGGGTTGAGCCTAAACGAGTTGACCCATATAACATGTTTATATAAACGGTTTAAACTGGCATAACCCGACATAATACGATTAAACACGTTTAATTATGTGTTTATGTGCCAAACCCGTTAACCCATTTAAACATATTAAGTTAAAATTGCAATTACGCTACATACATTTAGCTACATACATTTAGTTATATGAGTTAAATGTGTGGTGTCGTGTCAACCCAGTTTTAAACAAGCTGTATTCTTGTTTGAAGTTTCTGACCCATTTATTAAACGGGTCATATATGGGTTGAGGTATTTTTGACACAAATCCGTATAGATACGACACGACACGTATTACCAAGTTTATATGACTTGGACTTTATCCTTACTGAATAGTTTGATTGCTGAATCATAGGACTTGTCTCAACTCTTTTTTTTGAATGCTTGATTTCTATTTCCATCTCTATCACCCTTACCCTTTTTTTGGATGGATGTTAAAGGAAAAAAATCTTAAATGGTCCTGTCTTATAAGGAAGTGGCGAGGAAGATCAGATTAAATTGTTTCGATTAGTAATTATTATGGCAACTGTTAGGTGATTAATATTAATTTGCTCGTTTGTCACATTTTGATTGATATTTTTTCACTCACGTTCTGAGGTAATATCGTTTAAGAATTTCTCAAAGTTAGAGGGAGGGAAGGGAATGGAGAAAAATGGAGGGGAAAATTTTAATCTTATTTTAATGTACTCGATAAAGGGAAGGTAAGTGAATGGAAGGAAAGTGAAATATTCTTAATTAATTGACTATATTATTCCTCTGTGCAAATTTCTTAAAAGAAAAAGAACGACAACTTAGTCATTTAGCTCTTTTACCTCAATTCAACTCAAATTTGGAGGTTAAAGAAAATAGGCTCCATGAGGAGACTAAAGGTAAATATTTTACTTCCTGTCCCCTTTTCCTCTTTAAAAAATACATCCAAAAAAGTTGAAAAATTCACCTTCTTTTACCTCCTTTCACTTTCATCTAAATAAGGGGTATGTGACCAAAGTGGATTGGTTGTGGTGGTAGAGCGCATCTTCCCCTTAAGCAATATTTCTGGTTCGAGTCTTGTGAATGGAGAAAATTCACATTGGGAAAGTTTTACCCCCTAGTGGGCCTTCCTGACTCCAACTGGATTAGTCGGGATCCATTGGACTTTTGAATACCAGTGGTTATACCGTAAATAAGGGTATGCGACATTTGCAAGTAAGATTGGAGTTGCTTAGCCAAACAAGATAAATAAATAAATATAAAGCAAAGAAAGAAATAGTTTGAAATGATTGTCATTTTAAAATGTGATGTTAATATTTTTTTTGCAAGGAACATTTTGGGAACTTAGTATTCCCCTTAAAATGTTATAAAATAATTATTTAATTGAGAAAAAACAAAAGGAAGTTCTACTGCTTGATTCCTCTTCTAGCATCCCAATAAAGTGTGAAGTTATATTAGCACATCAGGTTCGAGTATTAGTAGATTATTATGAATATAATATTAAATATTTTTGCATTTATTAAGTCATTATTCGTAAAGTTCGATAATTATAATCAATATGAGTTGGTCAAATGGTCGTACATCTCTCTCCTTTAATCAAGATCTCGGATCCGAGTCTACAAATGAAAAAAATTTATATTTGAAGAGTTTTATACTATTAGTAGGTCAACCTTGCTCGAACTTGGATTAGTTAAGGCTCAATGAGATTCTAGATACTAGGTGGTATACACTAAAAGTTGAATAAGTAAAAATGAGTTTTTTCGGTAAAAAGGGTGACAATAATAGTGGTGACTCAGCCACCCTAGAAAACATAATGTTTGGGTTTTCATGTTCATCTGCGAACATATCAGACGAACTGAACAACTAGTACTAACACTGGCCTAGTCAACATAGTTGTCTAGTATAGTCTAAGAAGCCGATGTTCGCCAAGGCACAATCTCAAGAATCTCTTTCCGGCAATATTATTTAGAGCGAGACTCGAACATGTAAACTCAGCCTCACCAAACCACACGGGAGTGAGTTTTAGACCACTAGACCACCACCCTCTATGTGTAAGTAAAACGACTGATTGTACTTCAAAAGTTTTATACACGTGAAAAGTGTAAAATTTTATTTACATAATATTATAATAAATTTTACAAATAAACGCAGTAATCCATGCGATAAAATGAGATTCCGACATTGTGTCAGTTCAAATTACATCAAAACGAAAATCTAAATAAGAGAAAGGAAAATCAAGTTTTTATATTGATTGATACCAATCCTCCCTAATAGGCTTCAGAAAAGAAGCCCACAGTGGACTCAATTTAAAGAGGATATGATTTCTTTTTTAAAACTTAAAGATTATTATTTTATTTTATTTTTTATATTTATTTATTGTAAAGAGGCTAGAGAATTTACTTTCCCAATTTACCATTAAAAATTTGTTCGTGCATTTATCTTATTTTTTAAAAAATAAAAAAAAGTAATAATCAATTATTCGAATAAGTACATACGTGGATGCTTGGGACACCAAAAAGGAAAAGAAATGATAAAAAAGAGTATAATATTTAACCTTATCAATTAAGGTTGTGATACCTTCATAATCAAGAAGATAAATAGAGAACTAATCCCCCGGAATCGAAGTTTCATTTTGCAGCCTTGGAATCATTCAATCCATTCCAAAAATAATCTCTTATTGTTTTAAAAAAATCTTATAAAATCACTTGTAAATCTGGCATAGTATAAAGTCATATTATTATTATTATTATGTTGGATCACATCTAACAAATGTCCACCTCGTAATCAAATGTCCCTCCCCTCGTAGTATCGAAGAAAAATGTCCGACTCGTGATCAACGACTGTGGATTAGTATTCGAAGAGCAAAGAAACAATAGTCTGAATGATTGTTATACTAAGGGTGTAAGTTAAAAATCTAAAAACCAAAAGTACGAAAAAACAGACCCTACCCGGTCCGAAAAGACCGGATCCTATTTAAAATTCGGTCGGTTTTCGAGGTCTAGAAAAATCGAGCCGAAAAAGTCAGGCCCTTCTGAAATACTGCTGGGTCTAGAAACTCACCTGATTTTCTATAATACAAAATTTATATTTAAGTTTTAATATTAAAATAGATAACATTATTAATAGATAACGTTATTAACTATTTCTTACCCTTCGAAAAAAATTATGATCAATTCGAACTTTATCTATTAAAATCTATCTATTAGTGCTAACATTTTCCTTAGAGGGTTTTAGCTTTCACACTTTTCAAACTATTTTTATTATTTAATCTTAATATTGTATAAAAAATGAGGACCAAAAAGCCACCCAAGAAAAACGTACCTGAAGCGATCACTTTCATAGCATCTAAATGATTTTTGGAGTGGTTTTCACGCTTGAATAAACCGACCTGAAAAAGTCGGGCCCCAACAATTTTTACGAAAAGATCACCCGACCCGATCATTTACAACCTTAACTGTTACTATCTAAGAATGGTATTTCAAAAGAATCTTACATCGAAAAATAGGAAAATGAGTCTTATGAATATAAAATGGATGAACAATAAACTTATTAATTTAAAATTTTTTGGGTTGAATACTAATAATGATAATAATAATCATAAATGTGAACAGGCGAAGAACTGGGTATAGAATTCATTTATTTATTGCGTATTTATTAACAGAATAATCATTTACTTTAAAAATTAAAATTTATTAGATATCGGTAATATTTATTATTTATTAATTAATACTCCCCATTCACTACGGGTGGACAAAAACCAGTTCAGCCCCGAACCGGTTCAAAATCGAACTGAACCAAAAGAACCAATTCGGTTCAATTCAACATAGCAAGCATAAACTATAACTTGTTTGCATGAAAAAACGGGATTGGCTTAAACCAATTTGGTTAACCAGTTTGAATCAAACTGAATTTGTTTTGAAACAGTTCAATTTGGTTCAAAACTGGTTCGAACTAAACTGAATTGGTTTTGAAACAGTCCAATTCGGTTCAAAACTTGTTCAAACCGAGTTGAATTAGTTTTAAAATTGTATTTTCATATTATTGTACTATTATTTTATTAAAACTGATTTGATTCGATTCAAACCGATTAACCGTACCTATTACACTTAGAAATTAACCGAACCATTTTTTGTTCAAAAAATCATACTAAATTAGAACCGATTTGGGGAGAGTTGATTCAAATCAATTCGGTTAAGGTTTGGTTCCAGTTCGGGGAGAACTGAACCGATTTTTTTACACACCCCTAAATCACACGCGTGCTCATTAGCTTTGAAAACTCATCGCATGGAATTAGTCAAACATGGAGTTAGTGCGTAGTTACTTGAATCCGATACCGTAATAGAATTGAAAGTTATCATGACCGATTGCCCTAAAATTTAATATTGTTAGATAATTATATAGTTTATTTTTTATTATTCCATATTTACCTGTGGGGGCATTGTGGTCATATTATCTTCATATAACTACTAACATGTTTCATTGTTTTTTTTTGGTTTCCCACCCGGTATCTGGAATCCCTTTAGGACCCGACTAATTCGGGCTCGACCCGGGTAGGACCACAAAGGCGAAAGGTCTCCCCAAAGAGTATTTAAGCAGCTGCGTTCCCAGGGACTTGAAACCGAGACCTCTGGTTAAGCTGGGAGAGTTTCTACCAACTCACCCACGCCCTCTTGGGTAGTGAGAATGTGTTCTTAATATAGCTGTATAAGATTTTGACTCATAATTTAGAGGTTCTAAGCTCGATCCTCACCTAAAAAATTATGTGCATCATTATTTCTCTTTATTTATTATCCTTATATCAGGCACATGTACCTTTTCTTATCACCGAAAAAATGATCTTCTTGTTCTTCTTCTAATGTATTTTCAACCATAACAAGACATAGTCTTTGCCACCATTAACAACTAGACGTACCAGTACCCACCCATATATGTCTATTTTGTAAGAAAATTTTATAAAACCTTCAAGGTACAGTACATTGGCCTGAATATAGTCACGGCGCCGCGACGCGACCTGATTGAGCACCATGGCGCCCAACCATGTCGCGCCGTGGCGCCGTAACTGTATCCAGGCCAAGGTACCGTATCTTGAAGGTTTTATAGATGCCTCCCTATTTTGTAACATCAACCTTAAAATGTTCTTCCTCCTCCACCGAAACCTCGTCAGCCTCGTTCTTGATCTTAGGCTTCCCCCTCCTCCTTCGGTGCAAATCCTACTACTGGCGTCGGCTCACTCTTAGGGGTCAGTTTAGTCCCGGCGCTAGGGTTGTTCATGGTTCAATTTTTGAACCGAACCGAATCACATTTCCTGTTCGGTTCAGCCGTATAGGGGACGAACCGTAACCACTTTAAGAAGAAAAAATCGAATTGTTAAAAATTGGTCGAACAATTCGGTTGATCAATTTTTATATAAATAAATAGAATTCAATATATAAAACACATTTGGTTCGGTTCGGTTAGAAATTAACCGAACCGAACCGTAAAAAACTAATTGAATATTTATTTTAGTTTTAAATTGTATATTTTATTTTATTTTTAATTAGAAACAATTTGGTCCAGTTATTTGCAATTAACCGAACTAATTATATCAAGTAATTAACCAAACCTCTTCTCAGCAAAAAAATCGAACCGTTAGCAAACCGCTCTTCGGTTATTTTTTATTCGATTCGGTGCGGTTTGGTAGGTCGGTTCGGTTTGGTGGTTTTATGCACAGCCCTACCCAGCGCAGATCCCAGAGCGACAACTTCTCCTTTCCATCATAGTCGTTTCTTCCCCAAATCGAGCGCGATAAAATTAATTGGGTGTAGAAGAGTTGAACTCGATTCAATTCATTTTGCAATCGTGATTTCCGTATCGGGTGTGCCCGCACTTGCAGGGAGTTTGAGACTAATGGAATTGTTCTTAATCTTCACGGGGATGATGATATTAATCGGTGCATCAACTGGTAGATTAGATTAATCATATTTAATTTACTCCTTGGATTACAAGGAGACAGTTTATGAAGCTTTCGAACCTCCTAATTAAACCGTGGCTTTAGAGCTAAGCAACAAATCGGGTTTTTGTTGAGAGATTCTTATGCGAGCCAAGTTTTCACGTCATCCGTGAATTTGATCAGTGATTTTTTTATATTAATATGTCATATTTTTCGGTGATAAGGGACGCCCACAAGCTTAGTACAAAAATAGGAAATAAAAAGAAATCAATGGGCCTATAACTCTCACGATTTTATTTTTTCGGTGTACAGAGGAGGTATATATACCTAGAAATGGTCATGATCTTATCTATTTGTTCATTAATAATATTTATATTTTTAAATATGATGTGATATTTTTATTTATGTGCAAGGACAGATCCAGTAGGTCCCAATCATGAGCGAAACTCAATTGAGAGTTAATAGATGGACTCAGGGGGTAAATTAGGGTAATTCGCAAAAAAATATGGACAAAATTAATAAAATTTGTATACAATTTCACATATTTTCCTGAGTTTAAGGGGCGACTGTCCTGCGCCCTCTTAAATCCATCTCTATTTACATGTGGTCAAATGACAAGTTCACCATAGAATTTATGAGTTCGATTTGCTTAAAAATTTCTCCTTTATTCTCGCACAAGGGAAATTTTTTTTTATACTTTACCTCGGGTACGTGAAAGCACCAATTAAATCATAGCAAATGAGTAGATAAACGTTGTTTATCCAATTAACTATCATAATTGATACGAATTAAAGTAATTTTTATTGGGTCTAACCATAATTAAATTCAATTATTAATAAATTATTAAAGGCTCATAACCTAATTACCCATATACTTTGACCAAATTGTCACTTTTAGCACGAATTTTTTCGCATGACCTAAAAAGACACGAACTTTAAAATATTTACTCCGTTTAGCATAACGTCGCAAAATCCAACAACATTAACGGAATTTGCTGACCTGTCACGTTAGTCTTTCACATGTGGCAGACGGAGGGTTGCCACACCACCGAGTATGGTGAAACGTCATTTATGACCATCGATCATACTCTCTGAAATTAAAAAACGAAGGGTACCGACCTAATTTCATGTGCCGAAATTAAAGAATTAGAAGGGCTGCTCCGTTGAAGCCCTAATTCCTTTCTCCCGCTCTTCTCCTCTCGTCTTCATCAAGGTCCCAGAAGCAGAGTGGACTGGCGGTTGGTGGTTCCAGAAGAGTGGGGTAGTCGTTAGTGGTCCCTGGGAAAAAGCACTAGTACGAGTCATCCTTGAAGGCGACAATGGTCCCTATAACAGTAGGAAGAAACGACTTTTGCTCTTGACAGTAGTCCCATCACGGTACGGAGCACATTATTTAATTAGGCTTTTAATTGGTATTTAAGTAGAGCTACATTAAACTAATAGCACAATCATTTTCTTAGGACAGAATGAATACATAATTTGAAATGCTTGTGCATATGGTGGAAGAATGATCTTTGAACCTGATGTTGCATATGTTGGAGGTGAACTGTTGTCATCTGAACAGAGTGGTGTTTGGATATCATGGATTGATTTAACTGATTTTGTAACCTCTCTAGGAATCAATAAATAAGCTAAATTGTGGTATGAAATTCCCAAGCAAAGCATGTCCACTGGTTTAATTGAGATGAGAGGTGATACTGCAGTTACAGCCATGGCTCAACTTCGGATCAAACATGGTTGTATTCATATATATGTTGAAGTTAATAGCTTAAATGATGGGGAGGAAGCTGCAAAAAATTTTGAAGCTGAAGGTTCAGGTGGTTCAAGTGATGAAGAAAAATCATCGCGAGAGGAGGAGTCTGATAACCTAGATTCTTATGATGATGAGGATGATGAAGAGTTTAGTGAAGCAATAAGTAACAAGAGATCATACATGCTGAGAAAGAGAAGAGTGGGTAAAACAAGTAAAGGAAATGTGTAGTAGCAGGAACAAATTGAACCTCAATCAAATCAGGTGTTGGGAGAAGATATTTCAAGTGATTATGATTCATCGAGTGATGATGTTATAACACCAAATACAGCTGATGATGAAGAAGGGAAGAGAAAGAGGAAGGAGGGGGTAAGAGTGGTTGATCAGCCATGGCTTGGCAAGAAATTTGAGTCATTGGAGAAGTTCAAGGAAGCTGTGCAAGATTATGCCATTAAAAATAGCAAGCCTATTAGGTGGACTAGAACGGGAAAGAAGAAAATGGAAGCTATGTGTGCAAAAAATTGTCCATGGAGAATATATGGCAATTTCATTCAAAGGAGGATGGCTTTATGGTGAAGATGTATGAGTCTGAGCACTAGTGTTCTAGACTTGCAAGGAATCTGCAAGTGACATCTAAACGGCTTGCAAAGCACTATCTGGAAAAATTTAGAGACAATACTGATTGGAGTATAGTGGAATTAATCAAGGCTGTGGACCAGAACTTTGCTGTGAGAATTAGTAAGATTATTGCTTGTAAAATTAGGGCAAAGGTAAAAAAAATTACTGACAGGCTCATTGAATGAGCACTATAGCATGTTGCCATCATATATGGCTGAATTAAGAAGGGTGAATAAAGACAAAATTTTTTTTTATCTTCATGTTGAGAGGAATGGACCTAATTGAGAAGCCATCTTCAAGAGAATTTATGTGGGGTTTGAATCTTTAAGATAAGGGTTCTTGACTAGTTGTAGACCTGTTATAAGTGTTGATGGATGCTTCTTAAAGACTCATCTTGGTGATCAATTACTGAGTGTAGTTGGTAAGGATGGGAATAACCAAATGTTTCCTATTTCATGGGCTATTGTGGAAGGAGAAAATGAAAATTCTTGGAGGTGGTTTCTTCTCAGGCTAGTTGATGACCTCAACATTGTAGATGGATACGGATGGACGATTATAAGTGATCAACAAAAGGTAAGATACATAAATAATTGTTCCTTTTCAACTTATTTATATTAAGTAAATATTGTTATATGTCTTTTTTGACGGATGCAGGGACTTCAAAATGCTATTAGGGCCTTAATGCCTCAAGCTGAGCACAAAAACTGTGCTAGGCACATTTATACAAATTGGAAGAAGAATGTACCAAGGTATTTTCAAGAAAGGGCATTGAGATGAAATGCATTTTATGTGACCAATTTAGACACAACAAAAGGACATGCAAGGTAAAAGGAAAGGGAATCGTTGTCACTCAGGTGGCCGGCCCGGACACTATCGATATAAAAAAAAAAGGTAAAAGGAAAGGGACCAATGCAAGCAAAATCACAACCCCAACCAAAAGCAAGTCAAGTACTATAGTCTTATTACTTCTTCCAGCAGAATGGAGTCAGGTAACTAATATGAGATGTGGTGTGTACAGGTGACAACCAGTATTTCAGCACCTAACCTCTGTGGCATGATTCAACAGAGCTTACCTATGTAGAGACGTGCAAAAATACCTGTAAGTGTCACAAAAACTCACCAGAAAAGACTAAAGTTAACTATCTAATACATGTTATCTTTGCTTTTAACACGTTAGAAGAGGGCAACAATTATCTCAGGAAGAACTAGTTTAGACAGAAAGGGCCCATGTTGCCGAGGGATATGGGGTGACCATTGGTACTGAAACTGGACCTACATATATACATGTAAGTTTAGACTTTTTGTTTACAATGTCTTCAATAAAATGCCAGCAATTACATATGTTCAAAGGGACTTATAAATGTTATTTTTTGTAGATGCCTAGTGAGAGAATAAGAACAAGCTGTATGGAAAGATATGGAGGGCAATTTCATGGCTAGTAGCAGTAGCAGAATGTGCAGCAGCAATACCAATAATAGAGCTCCATCCAGCAGTAGCAGCAGAAGAGTTTCGATGAGCAGCAGTAGCTCCAGCATTCGCAGTAGTGGCAGCAAAACCAAAACCATGTGACAAGCCAAAGATAGCAGCAAGGAAGCAATAGGAGAAAATCGAGGAAAACCCAAGAAACAACAAACCAGGCTGCCCAGCATCTAAGAGAGCACCATCTCTATAGCTCCAAAAAGAAGAAGTTCAAGACTTAGGGCATAAATTCGAGCTTCATCATCTTCTACTGTTCATGTAATTAACCTCTAGAATGTTGTCATTTGACCAGTGTTTGGTTGTTTTTTTGGATAGATGTACTAGCTATAGATCATGGTTGTTTTTTGCATCTACAAGCACAATCTCATTTTGAACTTGTTGGATTGGGTCCTTTTGTAAGTAATTGACTTTTATTAAATATCAATGTATGAACTTATGTCTTCTTTTCCTTAGAGGTTATTGTCATGATAAAGAGCAAACAGAACAGAGGCAAAATAATGAGTTCTTCATTAAATAAAATATAACAGTGACATTATCCTTTCAAATATATATATACTCCAACTCTTGAACACATAAGCTCTTTCATGGCAATAACATACGCTCTTTCTTCCAAACAATATTCAAGAAAACAAACACTACAAAACATATCATCAGTATCATAATGCAGCAGAAACAATTATGCCTACACACTCGAATCTTCCTATTCCTCAAATGATTTATCTCCTCTTGAAGTGCCTTGATCCTTAGCTCATTAAATGACCGTAACACAATCTTTGTATGCCAATGATCTTGGGGATCATGCTATTGGAAATAACGATAGTCATCTTCTTGTGTAAAGCTACTATTAGCATTTTCCATGTAATAATGCTAAGAAAAATAGTGCAACCCCAGTATATGCAATCCCTGAATATTCTTCCATACCTTATAGTGTGCACCGGAACCAGGCTGGAACCGACCCCGAACCGTGAGGTCTAAGGCTCAGGGCTGGTTCATCCCGCCTCAGGAACCGGAACCGGCAGGAAAGCAAAAAAAAAATTCAATTTGAGTTCCCTCCTCGCCAACTACCCCCAACCAACAACTACCTGCCACACGGCAGGCCTACTCTCCACCCCTACCTCCACCAACCATCTTTTCCTTCTTCCTTTTTTCTTTTTTTTAACCATTCAAATTTTAAATTTTAAATATATATAAATTATATTTTTTACTCTGTAAATACATGATCAAATAAAAGAACTATCTAAACTTTGATTCTTCTAAACGTCAAGATGATACGGTTCTCCCAATTTTAATTATATATTTTGAAATTATGCATATTAAATTTAATTTTAAATATAATTTTAATAAAAATTGAACCGTATATTTCAGAACCGCACGGAACCGTGGTTTTGAACTGGAACCGTTAGGTTCCGAACTGCCCCTGAACTATCCAAAGGAAGGTTCAGGGCCGGTTCCATGGCCCCTGGTTCCTAAACCGTGGCCAGGACTACCCAGAATCTTCTTCCATAATTATTGTGGCTCCATGACGTGAACTGTGCTTGTTGAACCACATGACCGAAACCTTACGAATATGCTGCTGAGAAGAGCTAAATGAACCTTCCTCGATCTCCATTTCCACTTCCCTTGCCGACATTTTTGAATTGCAGAAAATTACCATTAACGGCAGACAACCAGTATAGATTGCAGAGAAGTTTGATGGCAACAAAGAAGAGAATATAACAGAAGATAATGGAAGCTCGTTACCTTGGTAAACAACACAACCGAGAGGAAGGTTGAAGAGGAAGATAAAATTCTTCCGAGCTTGAAAGAAAGGAATGCAAATTAGGGTTAGAACAGAAGAATCGGTGCCCTATTTTTTTAATTTCGAAACATGAAATTACGTCGATACCCTTCATTTTTTAAATTTCAAAGAGTATGATAGATGGGCATATATGACATTTCGCAATACTCGATGATGTGGCGAACTCCATCCGCCACATGTGAAAGACTAACGTGACAGGTCAGCAAATTCTGTCAATGTCGATGGATTTTGTGACATCGTGCTAAACAGAGCTAATGTTTTAAAGTTCATGTCTTTTTAGGTCATATGAAAAAGTTCGTGCTAAAGTAACAATTTGACCAAAGTATAGGCATAATTAGGTTATTAGCCTAATTATTAATTGGGTTGCCTCTACCATCAGTCACACTTTTTAAAGAAAGATTTAATATTTTTGGGATGCCTTTATCAAACCTACGCGGTTTGATACCATGTAGATCTAACAGTTAGGAAGCGCAGATATACCGATAGGAAGGGTAATAAGAAAATTTCTAATAATTACTTCTTCAAATTTCCCATTTATTTTTTATAACGAGAAGTTTATTCTCTCTGAACTCATGAACATTCTACAAGTCCATGGATTCATGTTAGTTTATGTATAAAGCACATTTGTGGGCTACATGCTCCATGGGGTTAATTTTTCAATATTTTGATGTCTTATAAGAAGTTATGTGATGTGAGAGTGGCAGGCATTGTTTTTAAGATCGCACCGTACCCGCCAGTTGGAATGATTTGACTGAGAACTTGACATCCAACTAGCCAATCAAATTCCTCAAACATGAACCATTTGTACGTAAAACCCAATTGGAACCATGAGAACCACCCGATTTCAGAAAAATCCCGTGAACCCAATTGACCGGTGGTTGAACCGGTTAGGAAAAACAATGAATGATGTATAGCTGAAAAGTTTAGAACTTTAAAAAATCATGTATAACCCCCTGAATTCCAATTAAATCCAAAAATTCATTAACTCGTATCTTTTTGGGTTAATAGCCTATTTAGGCCTGAATTTAGGTCAATTAACTTTTGGCACGAACTTTTTGGCGTGACCAAGAAAGGCACGAATTATGGAATGTTAGACCCGTTTAGCACCAACCGTGAAAATTAATGTGACCGGCTGACGTGGCACGTTAAATTGATGATGTGGTGAACGGTAATCCTACATGGCATTAACACATAGATAATGAGTGGCCCAGTTAGCCGAAATACCATTTATGCCCCTTACGTCCCTCCTGGCAATTCAAAAATTTGAGGACAGAATTGTAATTTTGTTTCCTCCCACAAATAAGGGTGTAAATAAAAAATTGGAAACCCGAAAAATGCGATCGAACCCTAACCGAAAAATTGGATTTATGATAAATTCAAGACGATTTTTAAGGTCGAAGAAACTGGACCGGGAAATTCGGGCCCTGACCCGGAAAATCTAGCGAGGCCTAAAACCGAACCGAAAGTTATGTTAAATTTATATTATACCGAAAAACTAAAAAAATAGATCAAACCCGAACAGAAAAAATCAGATTTATGTGTTCCGAGATAAATTCAAGACGGTTTTTAAGGTGGAAAATACCATACCGAGAAATTCGGGCCTCAACCCGGAAAACCCGGCGGTGCCCGAAATCAAACCGAAAGTTATGTTGAATTTATCCCAGGACCCATAAATTCAATTTTTTCTATTCGGGTTCGGTTAGTTTTTTTGGTTTTCCGACATAATGTTAATTTAACATAACTTTCGGTTCAGTTTTAGGCCCGGCTAGATTTTCCGGGTCGGGGTCCGAATTTCCCGATCCAGTTTTTCCACCTTAAAAATCGTCTTGAATTTATCATAAATCCAATTTTTTCGGTTTGGGTTCGACCGGTTTTTTCGGGTTTCTGGTTTTTTATTTACACCTCTATTTGTAGGAGTAAACAAAATTATAATTCTGTCCTCCAATTTTTGAATTGCCAAGAGGGACGTCAGGGGCATTAATGGTATTTCGACTGATCGGGTCACTCATTATCTATGTGTCAATGCCATGTAGGATTACTACTCGCCGCGTCAGCCGGTCACGTTAATTTTCACGGTTCGTGCTAAACGGGACTAACATTCCATAGTTCGTACCTTTCTGGGTCACGCCAAAAAGTTTGTGCTAAAAGTGATAAATTGACCTAAGTTCAAGCCTAAATAGGCTATTAACCCTACCTTTTTTATTTTATAACGAGGAGTTTATTCTTCCCGGGCTCATGGATCCAGGTCAGTCTATGTGCAAGCACATGTGTGGGTGGCATCACCAAAGGCTATGCGTTCAAGAAGGGATTTGAACCCCCGATCTCGTAGATTTCCACAGGAGTCGTACACACGTCCTATCCACTTAAATTAACCCTTGGACGTTTACTTGTGTCCTATTTATTTCAATGTCCGGTTCGATTTTGAAAACATTAGTAGTAGTGACATGTTCCCTCGAGCTCGAAGCTAACAAGCCTAAGACATGGGGGCAAGCCATCGGAATGTCGCATTGATGTGGGACACTCGATTCCGGATCACTTCGTCGTGGACAATACTAGCCGG
>JAOYND010185397.1:0-17334 GCA_025802135.1 Lagerstroemia fauriei
GGACTAACATGTAAAATGTCCTAAGTGCAAAACTGATATGCTGAATGTCCTAAGGGAAAGGCTAATGTGTAAAATATTTAAGATGCATGACTAAGATGCAAAATGGCCAAGATGAAGGCTAACATGCAAACCTCATGAAATGAGTTACTAATATGCAGAATGCCCTAAGTGAAGTGCCTGTATGCGGAGTGGCTTAAATAATGAACCAAGACATAAAATTTACGAGAGGAAGGAGCAAGTCTGTGCATCCAACCTTAAATACTAAATCAACGCCTAAGACCCGAGATCAAGAACTGAAGAACGGATAGAAACAAACATCAAGTGAATAGAAGTTGAAACTACTGATAAATGACATCTCTAATCTCAAAAGAAATGCCATCAAAATAGTGAGATATCGTCAACCAACACCAACTGCAACAATAGACACTTGATAGCCAATTTTCCTATCGAAATAGTCATTAGAAGCAAAGGAGAAACAATGAGCAAGGTGCAGCTACAATGACTGAAAACAAATAGCCCTATTCCCTATTGGAAAAGCATCGGAAACAAGGAAAATCATCGAGCAAAGAAACAGTAGCAAAAATGGGAACTAATCAATCCAATTCCACACCATAAGAGCCATTTTAAAAAAGGAAAAATAGAGAAGAAGGAACCGCTGCGATGGCCAGTAGACTATGGCTCTAATCTCCTCAAAACAACATTGGAAACGAGAGAAATCATCAAGCAAAAACCAGCTGCGACCCCAGGCACTTTATTGCCCCTTTTCCATCGACAAAACCCATTCAAATCAAGAGAAAATTTCAAGCAAAGAGGTCCCGCAGCAACAGACCTTAAACAGCCCTATTCTCATAAAAAATGCCATTGAAATGAAGAGAAAACTTAGACAGAAAAATGACTGCAGCTACGAACTCTTTAGAGCCTCCATTCTCCATCAAAATGACATTGCAATTGAGAGAAAACACTGAGTAATAACCAACCGCATTATTGAAGTGGCTGTTGCACTATCGGGACGTGCACAGCCCCGTTTTTGGTGAGAATGACACTTAAACAGGTGAAAAATGTCAAGATTGGTGCTGATGCACTATCGGGATGTGCATAGCCCCATTCTCGATGAAAACGGTACTTGAATCAAGAGGGGATTTCGATCAGGGAGCTGTCACATTATCGGAGTATGTACATCCCCTTTTCTCAGTTAAAATGACACCTAACTGAAGTAGAGACATCATAGAAGAAACAACTAAAACAGCAGATGACAAGCAGCCTCCCCTTAAATCAAAAGAGCCATTGGAACAAAGATAAACCTTCAAACATGGGTTGTTGCAACTACGCAAACAAAGTCGGAGGTTTCGGATGATCGGAATGTCAAGTAATACGACCAAAGGATTGCTAACACAGCTAAATCATTCAATTCAAATAGCAATGTAAGGCCCACCAACAAATACAATCAATCTCCATGATCAGCAAGCCTAACGAATTTACATCAGCCGCACATAACAAATTGCACCGACACAGTCACAACCTCCATTCAAGCCAAACCCATATACTCAGGACCCAATGAAAAATCATACCCCGTAGCATCAGCACAAACACAAACTGACCATCACCCACAGAACAATCATTTAATTAGCTTTCATCACCAAACTCACTTCTAAGCTCAGAAGAGTTAAGGCGTAGCTTGGCGTTTACCTTGCTTACCGATAGATGAACGAGGAGCGGGCACTCGAGCCAAGGTGAGCGACAGTCGGATGCAGAGTTGGAAGCAACAAAGGGTCGACGCCGGAGACAGGGCTCGATGGCAGTTCTAGCGATGGCCTGTGGATAGTGGGGGTGACAATGCTTTTTGTGAGGAGCTGTTATGAAGGCGAGCTCAGCTCTGGTCTCAGACTTAAGGGACCTCGGGTGGCTGTAAGTGGAAGATGGAGACTGGTCGTGGCCGTGAAGGTCATTGGAGAACCGGTGGGATCGAGGGTCGAGATGACGGATGGAAACTCAATCGGGGGAAGAGGCGTGGATGGCTTGCCGATGATGGTGGCTACTCGAACAGAGGCACAACTCGGTGAAGGAAAGGGTTCGAGCAAGAGAGGACGGTGGTGGGGTAGGGATGAGGGTGAACGGAAGTGATTCTGCCAATTGGCGACGAAGCAGTGCTCTGTTCCAAGAAGGGGAATGGACGAGGCTCAGACCTAGACCCGGGCGGTGGTGGTGACGACGACGACAGCCCTCCTCAGTTTCATTATATATGGTGTTTGTATTTTCTCATTAACATTTACTTAATTAAAATTTACTTAAAGAAGAAAGTCAAGAAACATCTCTCAAATAGGCCCCTATAATATTTCGAACACGTTTGATTTCTATCGGTCCTTACAACTCCGCGAGGCACAAAAATCATTCTTTTATGAGCTTATTCTTAACCCCTGATATTGTGTTCTATTTTTTCTTTAATCTTTTATCAGTTAAGATCCAAATGACACCAATAGTGCTTAATTTAGACCTCTCAATAATTAGATACAATTTTTTAAATAAAGCTGGCTAAGATGTATGAATGTGATAGATTCAACCAATTTCACTTGAAAAGCCATATCTTCTTCTCTGGATCAAATCTTGGGGTCTAAAATATGTCAAATTGAAGCTAGTTTGATGTCATTCACAATGACTCTGAATTTGCCTGATGTTCATTCCAATTGAATCATCAATTTGAATCTCAAACACCACATCAGGTCTAACATGGGCACGTGTTTGCTAAGTTCTTTTGATTTAGGTACCTTCTGAGCCAAAAATGATGTGTCAACAGATATAATATCCTATATTTATTTGTGAAGGATATTATACGAGATAATTATCTGAAAATTATATATATTCATTTCCAGACAATATCTATTATATCGATTAATCACAAATATTTTACTGTAAATTACCGATCATTTCCCGATGACATGTGTTGTGTATGCGTATCGAGAAAAATCTTGAAGTTTGATTTATCTGTAATTTTAATACCACATTTAATTAGGCATCTAATATATTGGATAAGTGAGGTGACAATTTGTAATTGGCTGCAATTTTTTCGCATTCTACAAATGCCCCATTGAGACTTGCGCACGACTCGATTTGGTCGAGTGTGACAGTGGGCACATCTCGAAACTTTTCTTATTCTCTTCACCGTATTTTATTAACATGCAAGACATACGCATTTTTCCATTTGTATTCGGCGGGAAGACCCGCCAAATATTGCATGTAGTAACTCCTTGCAAGCAGCCACCTTCTTGGCTTTGATTTGAACTCCATAATAGCTCGAGAATAATTGCAAGATATTTGATGAGGTACGTAAATTATGGAATGGATTGATCCAAGCCCGATCGACCTAAACGGCCAAATATCCTTGGTCGATTGAACCCAACAGGATTAACAACTCCCTGAATCTGCTCCTTTTTTTTTTATTTGATATCAAATAGCATAATATCCTATAGAGATCTCCAAAGACTGATCCAAATGAGATTTGGAAAATAACAATTTTTTTGGGGGGAGAATCTGTAGATAACGCCTGTGGTATCGCGCTAATTGACTTCAAGATCAAAGAGAATCATTCAAATCTTGAACTACTTTATATTCATGACGGGAGCAATTTCGTCTCTCTTATCTTGCTATCAGGTGCCTCAAAGGTTGCACGCAATCTGGACATTCACGCATAGACCTACATCTGCATTATCATTCTCTTTCCTAGAATCAGAGCTTTGAAAACGTCACGTACAACATAAGGAACCCGGAGTACATGCTTAAATGTCGGTTCAATAACTTCCACAAGGGTCCGATGCGGCAGGGATGTTTGGCAGCTGGCTCGGGGACGAAACCTTTAATTCGATGACAATACATGTCTATTCACCACCCAAATCCTCTTCCACATGTTCGTTGATCTTGCACAGCTTCCCGGGAGTAACATTGACTGTCTCTCCTGCTTTCTCGAGCTTTCCTATGACAGTCAATAAAATAAACTTCGAAGTCTTTAAATAGACTCACGGGCAAGCATGTGAAATAAGGTGGATTGTGCATCAAAGAATCGAAGACCAGCGCCAGCACCTTTCTGGTACCGAATGAAGCCATACTATGATATCTTTCTCCAAAGAAACACATTACAGCAGCGAGGACGGAAGGAGCCCTCTTTTTTTTTCCTAGAGACATCGTCGGCACCGTCACACGCAATTACGTGTCTGACCGACTGTGCCTCCAGGACCACCGCCTTGTCCACCACCATAAAGGTTTACTTGTCGGAGCTCCTCGCAATTACCTTGCAGTAGGGCAACATTGCAAATCAATGATTGCAATTACGACCGCTCGAACCCCCGCAGCTAGACAGAGAGAAGGATTTCACATGCTTCCATGCATACACATGCTTTATTGAAGTGTTATGGCACACGTCACATGCATCTTGCCTCATGATCATAATATTGCATGTGGTCATATTAATTATTTATATTCTTGATGTCTCTCTTCTTTTTCTTTTTTCAAACCGCAACCTTTTATAAGTATAATATCACTCTCTTTTTTTTTTTCACAGGTCATGCTTGGGGATTGAGGTACACGTGCTTGACTTGTCGGTCCATTCTCGGTGTCGACGCACTTGACCAACGACCCAAACAAGCGCTTGTGCCGACTTAGTCTGTAGTTCCGTTTAGGGTCTACTCGACTTTTGTTGACTAGACTCTACGGTCTACTCACAACTAACTTGGTGTCTCTGTGCTTCATTGCCTTGAGGAACATACTTTGTCGTTTGATAAGTGCTTGTGCCGACTTAGCCTGTAGCTCCATTCGGGGTCAACTTGACTTTTAGTTGACTTGATCCTACGGTCTACTCATGGCTAATTTGGTGTCAAATGAGCTTTACCATCACTGTGAGGAGCGCACTCCGTCATTGTAAGGAATATGCTTCGCCATCATCGTGAGGAACGCGCTTCGCCGTTATCGTGAGAGAGGACAAGCACTCATGCCGACTTAGCCCGTAGGTCCATTCGCGGTCAACTTGACTTTGGTTGACTTGACCCAACAGTCTACTCATGGCTAACTTGGTGTCGACATGTTGCGCCATCGTCGTGAGGAATGCGCTTCGCCGTCATTATGAAAGAGAGGACAAGCGCTCATGCCGACTTAGCCCGTAGGTCTGTTCGGGGTCAACTTGACTTTGGTTGACTTGACCCTACGGTCTACTCATGGCTGTGGAAGGCAAGTGCTCGCGCTGACTTAGCATGTAGGTCTGCTGGGGTCAACTCGACTTTTAGTTGACTTGATCCTACGGCCTGCTCACGGCTAAATTGGCGTTGATGAACTTACCATCACTTTGAGGAGGACAAGCGCTCACACCGACTTAGCCTGTAGGTCTGTTCGGGGTCAACTTAACTTTGGTTGACTTGACCCTACAACCTACTCACGGCTTACTTGGCGTTGATGTACTTACCATCACTTTGAGGAGGACAAGCGCTCACATCGACTTAGCCTGTAGGTCTGTTCGGGGTCAACTTAACTTTGGTTGACTTGACCCTACAACCTACTCATTGCTAACTTTGTGTCGATGCGCTTTACCATCGCCATTTTTTTGCGTGATATTAACTCGACCGCCTCGACAGCTTGGGACTGCAAGCCGACATATGCCATTCATATATTTAGTCATGCATTATGTGTGTATTTTTTGTGATTTTATATGGATGTCACTCTTATTCATTTACCTTTTCTACCAAGTAATATGTAAGAGTTGAATGCACAGGCTGCATGAGGCGCATATTATAGGAGGCAGACGCACTATGGGAGGTAGAGACAATGCACTGTAGGAGGCAGGTTGCATGCGCTACAAGAGGTGAAGCAGGGATGCATTGCAAAAGTCAGAGAGGACCAGCTATAAGAGCTGGATAGAACCTGCTGCACAATGCATGAGGACGTGCTACAGGAGGCGACAATGACCCACTGTGAGAGTTGATGCATTGCATGCTATGAGAAACAACAAGCTACATGAGGTGATCCAATGTACGCTACAAGAGACAATGCCTCGATGGGGGTAATGTGCTATGTGCTACAGGGACAATGCGCTGCTGGAAGAGATTTTTTTTTATGGAGTGACTGGACCTCGACCAGTGCAGTCAAGGCTGCCTACGTACCCTTGTGAGGGATCAAGTCATTACGTAGTTCAAGCTACAAGAGTTTTTTTATTTTATTTTATGATGTGACTGAACCTCAACCGATGTAGTCGAGGCTGCCTACGTACCCTTGTGAGGGATCAAGTCATTACATAGTTCAATGAGAGGACTTAAGTGTAGTAGTGCTTCAGGAACTTCCCATTTATAGGACCAATCCGTAAGCCATCTTTGTCGATCAACTTGTATGCTCCATTCGTTTAAACTTCTTTAACGACGTAGGGGCCATCCCATTTTGGCAGAAACTTATTCCTCGTGCGGTGTGTGACAACAATGGTCTTCGCATTGCAAGGACTAAGTCCCTAACTTGAAATGAGCGCATGCGAAGATGTTTGTTGAATGACTTAAACATCTGAGTATGGTAGCATTCAAGACGTAGCTGAGCGTCGAGCCTTTTCTGGTCTAACGCCTTTGGCTCTTCCAGTCGTAACTTTGCATTTTCTTCACTCGTGAGCCCTTCTTGCACCGCTATCCTCAAAGACGGGATTTGCCGCTCTAGTGGAGAACAGCTTCAACTCCGTACACCAATGAATAAGGAGTGGCCTGTGTCGAGGTCTGGTATGTTGTCCGATATGCCCAATGCCCACAAAGCTTCACCGATCTTCTCATGCCAGTCCCTCTTTGACTTGTCAACTATCTTCTTGAGGAGACTATAGAGAGTTTTGTTGAAGGCTTCAGCAAGCCCATTCGCTGCTACATTGTAGGCAGATGAGTTGTACTGCTTGAAGCCAAACTTTTCACAAAGTTTATCCATGGCCTTGTTGTAGAATGGCCTTCCATTGTCAATGACAATATACCGAGGCACGCCTATCTGAATATGATGTTCCCGCGTATGACGTTGACCACCGTATCCTTTTTCACCTTGCGAAATGGAGCAGTTTCAGCCCACTTGGAGAAGTAGTCAGTAGCAGCAAGGATGTACGCGTGCCCACCAGATGACTTTGGCGTCAGCGGTCCAACGACATCTAAGCCCCATGCGTCGAAGGGCTACGAGGCAACTGTAGGATGCAACGGTTCCGGTGGTTGGTGAATAAAGTTTGCATGGACCTGGCATGCTTGACATCTCTTTGCGTAGTCCATGCAGTCCTTCACCATGGTTGGCCAATAGTAGTCCATCCTTTTAAGTTGAAAGTGGAGTTTTGGACCTGACTGGTGAGCACCACACACCCTAGAGTGTGCCTCTTCTAATGCCTTAGTAGCTTCATCGTCACTAAGGCACCTTAAGAAAATGCACTCAAAGGATCGTCGGTAAAGGGTGCCTTTAAAGTGAATAAACCGAGGCGTACGACGCTTTATGTCAATTCTACGCCTGGGGTTGTCTGACAACTTTCCGTGTTCCAGGTAATCGATAAGAGACTGTCACCAGTCTTCTCTGTCAATTTCATAGACTGACGTTGCTCTACATTTGTCATCACCTTGACTATCGTCTATTAGAGGAACAACCCATCTTTGGCATATCAGGACCTTCACTCCTTCACTTCTTCTCCTGTCAAAGTGAGAGCAGACGCCAAGCAAGCAAGTGCATCAGCTTACTCATTCGACTCCCTAGGAACATGTGCTAACATGAAATGCTTGAATTTCTGAAGGAGTTTGCCAGCATATTTAGCAAACTAGATCAACTCGGGCTTCTTTACCTCATACATTGAGAGGAGTTGATTCACCACTAGCTTGGAGTCCCCAAAGATCTTAAGCTTAGCAATATTCTTTTCTACTGCCATCTCGAGTCCAAGAATTAATGCTTGGTACTCGACAACATTGTTTGAGCACCTTTCAGTGAGGGCAAAAGCTTAAGGCAACACGTCACATCTGGAGTGACAAAGACGACTCCTGCCCCCGCACCATGTCTACTTGCTGCTTCGTCGAAGTACATCCTCCAAGGTGGTGTCGGCTCAACGAGCATGACATCATCATGAGGTAAATCATCCAAGAAGTTCCAAGTGTTAGGAATCGGATGGTCAGCAAGGAAGTCTGTAAGAGCTTGTCCTTTAATTACCTTTTGAGGCACATACGCAATTTCAAGCCCTTGTAACAGTAATGCCCACTTCCCTACTCGTCCTGAAAAGTCAGAGCGGGACATGATGTACTTAAGAGGATTTACCCTCGAGATGAGTCGGATTGCATGAGCCTGAAAGTAATGTCGCAGCTTCTGGACAGAGAAGATCAATGCCAAACATATTTTCTCGATGGGCGTGTAATTAATTTCCACCACAGCCAATGTCCGACTCAAGTAATAGAGGGCATTCTCCTTCCTCTCCTCATTTTCTTGTGCAAGGAGGACGCCCAAGGAACGTTCTTGAGCTAAAAGGTAGAGTACGAGCGGTCGACCAGGTATCGGAGCTTGCAACACGGGTGGCTTGAGCAGATACTCCTTTATACTATGGAAAGCATTTTGGCAGGCCTGGTCCCAGACGAACTCTACATCCTTCTTCATGAGTTGATTAAATGGTTGACACCGTTCGACAAGATTGGAAATGAAGCGATGAATGTATGCTAGCTTCCCTTGTAGACTTTTGAGCTCATAAGGTTCCTGGGCTCGGGCATCTTTAAGATTGCTTCAATCTTTGAAGGATCAATCTCGATACCACGATGTCGGACAATGAAACCAAGAAACTTGCCAGATGTGACCCCAAATGCACACTTCAAAGGGTTCATCTTGAGCTGGTAACGACGCAGACGATCGAACACTTTTTGAAAATCTGTTAAGTGTTCTTCCCTTCTCTTGGACTTCACAACCAAGTCATCAACATAGCACTCGACTTGCTTGTGAAACATATCATTAAATATTTTCTGCATCGCCCTTTGATATGTTGCCCTTGCATTTTTCAATCCAAATGGCATAACTTTGTAGTAGTAAATGCCTTTTGGAGTTCGAAATGCTGTCAGTTCTTCCTCCTGGATTTGGTTGTAACCGGACATTCCATCCACAAAGGATAGGGCTTCATGACCGGTCATTGCATCAACCATGATCTCTGTGATGGGCAACGGAAAGTCATCCTTAGGACATGCATTATTAAGGTCACGAAAGTCCACACAGATACGAATTTGGCCATTCTTCTTTCTCACCGGCATGATTTTTTGCAATCCAAGTGGGGTAAGGGACCTCTCAAATGAACCCTGCTTCAATCAACTTATCTACCTCAACCGTTATTTGAGATAGTAATTCGGGATGGTATCGCCTATGCGCTTGTTTGATTGGTCGCACTCCGTGTTTGACAAAAAGACCATGTACTGCGACCTTTGGGTCCAACCCATGCAAAGACATCGCTATACTTAGCCAAAAGTTTGACATAAGCCTCTTCCTCTTCTAGACTTAGGCTTGCGCTGAGGAAGGTCGGGCGTCGTTCTTCCTCAATCCCCAAGTTGACCTCTTTGAGCTCATCAACCGTAGGCTGCCCTCCTTCTTCCAAAGCGTCTGGGGCCTTCTCTACTTCTGCCTCTTCTGTTTGGCCATCATCGACGTCCTAGATCGTGACGTGACAAGATGACATCACATCGTCATTCGTGGCTTGACTATGCCCATCATTTGGCTTAGTCATCACTACCACTCATCTATTTACCCTTAATGTCTTGTCAACTGTCACATCTAACTCTAAATGCCTCTTCATCCTGGACGAGATCGGACTTCAAAGAGATTTCATTTCAAAAAACAAAGGCGTCACACTCTCGCCCTGCGCTTTTGTCATCTCAGTAGTCTGGCGAGTCTACAAGGTTATCCCCAGCCTTTGTCTGACCGTCCTCCTAGTTTCCTGAGTTTCAGTCTCCTCGGGGATCTCTCCCAGTCTGTCAAAGACCGATGACCTCTTAGGACGCTTGCCCAAATGATCAAACACGAAAGGCCTTGTAGATGACCTTGGCTCTAGCTTTGGCTCTGGCTCTAGCTCTGTCTCATCTTCACCCTCTGCAGAGATATGCTTTGTAGAGGCCTTCCTTATGGGGAAGCGTATGGGTTCGGGTGGAGTATAACCCAAACCAGCTCATGAGCTTTCAACAGCGTACCCCTGCTCCTTCAATGCAGCTTGTGCCTTGGTCAACCCTCGTGTGCTGGATATGCTGGCGCTTATATTGGACCTTGACAATGATTTCATGTCTTGGTCATACCTAGCTTTTACAAGCAGCTTGTAAGCGTTGGGGTCGAATCCGTCTCGACGCTTCGTAGGCAGTGACCCTTGTAGGTGTGTGGTCCCTGTGACGACCGTCTAAACCCTTTCAAGGGAGGACTGGAGGATTTGACTACTTCAATTTTTGTGATGGGAAGGTTCAGCCTTCCAGACCCTCGACCTTCATGTCCTTGCTGCATGTGAAAGGAGACTCGCCTTCCTTCCTTTGCCCCATTGGGACGTACCGCAAAACAGGCACTGGCCTCTTTTCCATAATGCCTGGCTAGCCGTGCTTCCTAGTGCTTGAGGGAGCATTAAGCATTGTGGCCTTCTTTGTTGCCGGCTCTCCTTGTTTCGAGCTTTCTGCGGTATCGGGTTGTTGCAGCTTGTCCTTACCCTTTGAAGGGGACGTGTGTCGTACCCACCCTGTCACTTTGCTTATGATATAGAACTTTGCATCAGCAAAGTGAGCTTCAGCTTCCGTGAATGGCTTGTCATCTGCCACCACCATTTTCTGGCAGCCATCCTTGATGTACTTAAAGCACTGATGAAGGGTGGAGGGCTCTATTGCATGCTTATGAATCCAAGGGCGACCTAGGAGCAAGTTGTAGGTCGTCTTCGCGTCTATCACGTGAAAGAGCGAGCTTGACTCCATGTCATCTATCAACAAGTCAACTTTCATTTTGCCGATAGCCCTTTGCCCCCTCTGGTTGAAGCCTTGGATCATCAGCCGACTGTCTAGGAGTTCGTCAGCTGTCACTCCCAAGTTCCTCATAACTTGCGCAGGCATGATGTTCACCGCAGAGCCACCGTCTATCAATATCCGGTTCACTCATTGCCCCCGGACATAGCCGGCCACAAAGAGCGGCCGATTGTGTGACTCAGCTCCGAGGACTAGGTCCTCATTAGTGAAATCGATTGTTTCAAGGCAATCCGCCTTGGGAGAGGGATGAGAGACGTTAGCCTCATTTGTATCCTTGCCATCTTCACCAACAGTTTGGTTGCACGAGGATGAGGAAGTCATGGCGTCTTGCAGCTTCTTTGGAAGGAAGTCCCATAATGTGATGGGACTTTTGCCTTCTGGAGGAAAGGCTCCTCGATCTGAGCTAGCATTTCGCGCGTTCCCTTGGAGGCAGGCTTCTTTCTTTGAATTGCCTTGGACTGCGTTTTCAGTCCCTTGGTTACCTTGCGCGAAGCGTGCTTTCGTGCTTTTTGGGGGACTGGCAGGTTTTGTGAGGCGTGCCCCTGAGCGTTTCGTGACAAGTGTTGGGCGGGCTTCGAAGCTCTCCTCCGTCTCGTGACAAGGGTCCAACCCTCCTCATCTACTTCGATACAATTCACAACAAAGCATGTGGATGGCCTGGTGACTGCCGTTGTCACCGCTGCAATCGTCGAGCATCTTGTGGGACTTGAGATTGGCAATGGATAAGAATATGCTGCCTCAATCAGGACGGGCTCATGGCTGCCAAATCGGATGGTTGGTAGAAACAACTCCTCAGGTTCTTCCATCACGGAAATGGTGTTGCTGGTGGTCACGTCATCATCGAAAGCGATCTTACCTTGGCGTGCCAAGTCCATAATCTTTTCTTTAAGGACAAAGCACCGCTCCACAAGGTGGCTTACCAGACGATGATACTGACAGTAATTTGGGTCGTTCGTACGACCTACTTGTTGCGGATGCTTCATCGGAGGCAGCTCAATCAACTTCAACTCGAGAAAGTGCTCGAGCATTCCTGCGACGTCAGAGTCTGGAAAAGGGTAGGTCTTGTTCTGTAACTCCTACAGTGTTGGCTTTGTCTTTGCCTTTTGCTCAATCGGAGGAGCCTTATCTTCCTTCTTCTTCTTCACCGAGATCTTGACCGGGGCAGCAGTAGTAACGGACAGAGCGTGCTTGCCGTCTGTCTTGGAGGAGGACTTACCCCCTTCTTTGTGTCCTGACACTCCTTTGTCTTGCCAGGCTCTCGTACAGGTGGCCCTTGCACACCGCTGGTCTTAATGCTCAGCTCCATGTCATGTGCACGAGTTGCAAGCTCCTCAAAGGTATGAGGCTTAATCCCTTGCAAGATGTAGCGCAAGCCCCAGTGCATCCCTTGAATGCACATGTCGATGACGGAGGCCTTGGACAGACGGTCCTTACAGTTGAGGCTTAAACTCCTCCACCTCTTAATGTAGTCTGTGACAAGCTCATCTTTTAGCTGACGGGCACTGGTAATCTCAATCATGCTCACCGTGCACTTGGTGCTATAGAAACTGTTCAAGAATTCTCGCTCCAGCTGGTCCCAGCTATCAATGGAACCAGACTCGAGGTCGGTGTACCACCCGAACGCGTTGCCCTTCAATGAGCGAACAAACTGCTTCACCAAGAGGTCTCCCTATGTTCCTGCATTATTATAGGTCTCGAAAAAGTGGGCGACATGTTGCCTTGGGTTGCCCTTTCCGTCGAACTGTTCAAACTTCGGCGGCTGGTAGTTGGTGGGCATCCTCATCATGTCAATCCTTTGTGTGTAGGGCTTGACGTACGTTGCCAGCGATGAGCTGCTTGCCCGTACTTGGCCCTTCAATGTTTTCTTGATGATTTCTTGTAGTTGATCTGCAAGGATGGAACCATCAACCCCGACACATATAGTCTTTGTTGATAACATTATCATTGTGTCAGCAGTGGCGACACCCACAGTCTATCCTTCTATAGGAGCAGCCCGTGGAGTCTCCACCGGATTTGTTGCTCCTGGGGCAGCTGCAACGGCTCTAGATGCATGCATTTGCTGTGAGGCGTTGTTGTGCACTTGGCTTGATTCCTCCATGGCCTCAAACCTATTCATCAGGTAGGCGATCTATGAGTCGCGCTCCTGAATGGTCTTCATCAGGCCTTCCAGCGTCTTGGCCATGATGGAGACCTGCTCCTCGAGCAATGATGTGTTGGTCATCATTGCCGGCAGCACTCTCGTGTTGCGTGAGCTCTCAGCGTCGGTAGCTGGCATTTGAGGTGAAGGAGGAGCGAAGTTGTCACCACTCTGCAAGTCTTTGAGGTCGGTGGTAACCTCCTCATCCGCAGCATTTTGTTCTTCCTGCAGGAAGTGTTGAGCCAGCACTTGCTCAACAAGGGCGGGCACATCAATGCCTGCACCCTGTCCTGCCGGAATTGATGAAGCACTAGGTAGGCTAGAGCTGAAGACAAGATTGATCTTCATCATCACCCCGCCATGCATCATTGCTTCCCTAGCCCTGCTCCTGGTGACCCTTTGTTGGGTCTCCATGTTAGAGTCCGTAGCAGTATCATCAGCACTGTTCTTATCCTTCGAGTCAATAGCGATGAATTTCCTCGGGGCCATAGCAGCTTGCAAGTTTGATCTTCGGAAAGAGAGATGAGAGGTAGAGACTGTCCCACCGAGTGTGCCCGAAATTTGTACGCAACAAATTTGGTGTCTGCAAAATTTAGACAAGAAAAATGAGCAAACAAATTAAATTTGTATTGATCTCACAGGTACAATTTCTCTAATGAAATCCTATAAGGAAAATACAGAAAAAAGGTATCCTCTGATTCTCCTTGGCTTGTTGGTCTCGAACGAGTGTCGTCGGCTTGCTCCCGGTCGAGGAAAGCTCCTGGCTTTTGAGCTGTATCCGGCGGGTCCGATGAAATCTCGAGCACGAAGCCTCAATGGCTTGGTCTCAGTCGAGAGGCGGGTCAGATGAAATCCCGAGCACGAAACCTTAATGGCTTGGTCTCGATCGAGAGGCGGGTTCAATGAAATCTCGAGCACGAAGCCTCAATGGCTTGGTCTCGGTTGAGAGCTAGTGGCAGAATTAACGGGGCCTGGGAGCTTGATCCGTTGGGTCCGGCTTGTGGCTCGAGCGAGGGCTGGAGCAACGTAGTCACGATCGAGGGCTGGTACCATTGGGGCTTGTAGGCTTGATCCGGTGATTCCGTGCGAAGTCTTCCGAGCGTCAGTAAGTCGGTAGAGCTTCGGCGAGTTTTGAAGAGTCTCGAGTTTGGCAGAGCTTCCTCAGGCTTCGGCACCTTCTCTTCTGTTCTGTGTTTCGATTTTTGAAGAGGAACCCTCTATTTATAGAGGAGGGGTTGATGTGTCAATCCCCGTGCTTGCATCTGATTGGCCAATCAGAATCGATCCTGACCGTCCATCTTGATTTTATTGATGTCTATCTAATTTTATTTCTAGATAATATCCATTTGTGGAGATATTTTGTATCTTCTAGATTCTGATAGATAATATATATATTTTTATTTTAGATAATATCTACTAATTGGGGATATTATATATCCTCCAGATTTTCTGTCGATATAATATCCTGTATATTATTTGTGAAGGATATTATACGAGATAATTATTTGAAAATTATATATATATATATATATTCATTTCCAGACAATATTTATTATATCGGTTAATCACAGATATTTTACTGTAAATTACCGATCATTTCCCGATGACACGTGTTGTGTATATGCGTATTGAGAAAAATCTTGAAGTTTGATTTATCCAAAATTTTAATACCACATTTAATTAGGCATATAATATATTGGGTAAGTGAGGTGGCAATTTGTAATTGGCTGCAATTTTTTCGCATTCTACAGTATAATTGAATACATTATAACTTAAAAAGATAGTATAATTGAATGTATCGTGACTTAAAAAGAAAGAGGTAAGGAAGAGAGAACTCTTGGATGATTCGAAGCCGATCTTTCGATCCTAGAATAGCTCTTGAAGCAGGTTGATCCTCCTCTTCACTTGAAGCCATAAATAACCCAATCTTTCTTGACAACAATACGATGAAAGAATACTAGTATGAAAGATGTCTTTGGGAGCTACTAGGGTCGAGAATTTGTAATAATAAAATTAAGTATTATATATCTCCGTAAAATATTTTTCAAAGATTATCTATCCTCAAAATGGTCTAACAAGATATTCTCTTTCCTGTAGAGTGATTCGAGTGATATTTACAATTTGGACATCCAAATATCTCATAATATCTTCCATCTTGAGCTTCAAAATTTGTAGGAAACTAAATATTCTGTGAGTATCGCGGAATCTTCTGAGTTAGTAAGGAGTTGCGACTCATTGTCCTATTTGCTATCGAATTACAGGATCGCGACTCATTGCCTCTTTTACTCTCAAATAAAGAGGGTTGTGACCCTATTTTCTCTGTTTTCCACATTCTTTCCAACTTTGTTTCATGGGTCAGGGTCCATCTTTTGGACCTGATTAGTCCTTCATTATATACCTATATTAGAAAAAAGTTCAAAAGTACAACCATTCTAAGAAGGAAACCCTAAATAAATAATCATAACACGGTTTCACTCAACTAAGGAGAAAATAATCAATCATGCATCAAAATCACATAAAATTAGATAAACCTACTCGAATTTAGGCTCGAAGTTATGTTCAAATTAGCACATCCATATAATTAATTGTAGGGATAAAAATCAAGGACCTCACCGCCCAATTCAGTCGATTTATTTCAAATAGAGTCTATATGGGAAAAGTCGGTACAATTAGGGGTGGTGAGAACCAGAATCAAGTCCTATAACCTCCAAATGTTATCAATTTTTCTTGTATCAATCCAAGACAAGTACATCGAATTGGGGCACTAAGGTCTCAACAGTAATCCCACTTCTCCAAAGGAAGACGCTGTCGCTTCCGACTTTTCTGTTGAAAATAAGATTTTAAGAGAAAATATGTTTAGTTAGCACATTCATATAATTAACACCTACCACCCCCAACTGTTGCGATTTTCTCGGATAGATTCAATTAGAGACAATTCGACCCAGTTAGGGACAGTTGGCCTCAATTTTGGCTACTTCCATAGCCAATTGTATTGATTTTTTCAAATCAATTCGATCTGATGCAAATTGACCGAATTGAGGGTGACGGGGCCTCAATTTCTTACCCAAGCACCCTCAAAGTTACCTATTTTTCTCGAATAAATTTGATTTGAGATAAATCAACCAAGTTGGTGTGGTAGGGAGACTCATATTCCCAATTGGTCGATTTGCTCTTTTTTTTTTTTCACTTATCTGGAACATAAACCAAGCGAATTGGGGACGAAAGAGCAATACTAGTGTTTGGTTCACTGGTTATGCAGAATAGGATTTCTGAAATGAGAATAGAAGAGGAATAGGAGAGATTATAATAATCCTTATAAAATTATCAAGAATAGGAAATGCTTATGTGAAATAAACGTTGAAATATCTAAAATACCTTCCAATTTGTTTATTTTTATTCGTTAAACCTAAAAAGCCACGAAAACAATCATCTCCTGAAACCATAACTCACTTTCTCCTTCGCCTCTCCCTCGTCACGATCTCCATTGCCTCCTCGTGGTGAGCCTCCTCTTCATCAAGTGTCTTAGTTGCTCAAGACCGGTTGTCCGTCGTCGTCAAGCTCTGCAGTTGTCGTCGTCAAGCTCCCCGGTCGTCATCAAGACCCAAAATGAACCCAACCTATTTCCATTTGTTAAGCTCCATTGTTTCACTTTCTTTGCTCTCGTAAACTTCAACATTGTTTTCTTTGCTCTCATCACCGTCATCTATCTAGGTACATACTTTCTTGATTCATTCTTAAACTTCATACGAGAGTTTTAGGTGCTAATATTGGTTTGATTTGTTTATCTGGCCGCTAATTTCATTTGCATTTGCCCAAATGTATGCTGTCCGTATCGATCTGTTTGTCTGGCCTTTAATGTGTGTTTACCCAAATGCAAGTTGTCTGTGCCGAATTGTTTATTTGGCTATTAAACTTCATATGTGTTTGTCCAAATGCAAGCTCTGTGTATCGATTTATTTGTATGACCGTTAATTTCATCTATGTTTTCCTGAATGCAAGCTGTCTGTAGCAATATGTTTATCTCGATGTTGATTTCATCTGTATTTACTCAAATGCAAGTTGTCTATATTGATTTGTTTGTCGGCTGCTAATTTGTATTTGTCGAAATGCAAGCTGTCTGTATCAATTTATTTGTTGAACCGCTAATTTCATTTATGTTTATCTAGATGCAAGCTGTCTGTATCGATTTATTTATCTGGTCGCTAATTTCATTTGTGTTTGCCC
>JAOYND010185580.1:0-17302 GCA_025802135.1 Lagerstroemia fauriei
GGGGGGCTGGGGCTCGAGTGACCGGAAGTGGCGGTCAGTGGCTCGGGGTGGCCTTGGTGGGTCTGCCCGGGGCCCGGGGTGGCTCTTGGTGGGGGCTCGGGTTGGCGCTTGATGGGTTTGGTCGAGCTTGGGGTGATGATTGGAGGTTCGGCGGGGATGGCCGTGGCTCTGTGGGGCTCATTGGTGGCGCTCGGAGGCAGGGGCTGTTGGTCAAGCTCGCTGGAGGCCGGGGCTCGCTGGGGTCCATGGCTGGTGCTCGGTGGAGCTCGGGGCTAGGGCCGAGGCTTGGGTAGCTCGTGGCGTGCTCGCTCGGTGGTTGGGCTTGGGAGTCGAGGGTCGGGGCTCGTAGCTCAGCCATCGGGGTTTGGACTCTGTGGGTCGTGGCGTGGCATCCAAGTCTCGGGAGAGAAATCATCGAAGGAAATGGCAGAGGAGAGGCCGGGTTCGGGATATATATAAGCATATTTCCGACGGAATATCCGTCGGTAATCCGTCGGAAAATTGGCTCCATCGACAAAAGAGCGGGAAAAATCCCTCCAATGAAATTCAAATACCGACGGAATATCCGTCGGTAAAATACGCGATTGCCTTCTCCATGATTCACCGATGGATTAGTCTGTCGGCTAATCCGTCGGTAAATCTCCCGCTTCCTTCCCGCCACGACATACCGATGGATTTACCGACGGAATGATCCATCGGCAAAACTCCCGCGCGCTTCCCACCATGATATAATGACAGATTTACCTACGGAATAGTCCGTCGGTAAATTTCCTACGTATAATCCGTCGGTAAACTCCGTAGATGTTCGCTACCGATTATCCGTCGGAAATTCCTACGGATTGCATTCCATCGGATTTTATCCGTCGAGAATATCCGTCTGTATTTGTCAATTTTCTTGTAGTGACGTTTGTTTTGTCAGGGTTAACTTTAGTACACCTTCTTAGGAGCTCTCGTATCTTTCTTGATGCAACTTCAAATGCACATTTCTTCAAGTTGAGTTAGAGACTGTACTTTTCTACCCGAGTTAGGAGCTTCTTCAAGGCAGCGATGTGGCCATCTCGACTTGCAAACTTTTTTTATCATTGTATCCACATACACTTCTATTTTCTTGTACTGGTTTCGAACAGAATCAAGGAATCATCAACAAAGAATAATGAGATATCAGTGAACAAAATCTATTCATCGTTAAAACTAATAGCATAGAAAGAATAGAGATTTGAGAGTACAAAGACACATGCATTTTATTCTATTTTATGTGCACGAACAATAATCACGATTACATTAACCATAATATACCATAATAATAGCTAATCTATCAGTCTACTTGATATGATCCTATCCATTACTCCCCACAAGAGAAATGGGAGGGAACAAACATTAAGCTTGGATTGGATAACAGAAAATCACTGTGTGGAGAGGCCTTTCATAAAAATGTATGTGAGCTAAGCAGCAGAGCTGATAAATTCGAAGCCAAGTTGCTTTTGAGTAACTGTAACACCATGGGCTCGTCACCCAAAAGTGCTAGCTGTTTGTACTCTTGGGATTATTAGGCGTTACACATATACCAAAGATCTCCTCCTTGCACAACTGATGTGGGATTGGGGCATCACAAACTTCCCCCTTAAAGGCCCCGTGTCCTCGCTGGGCTCTCAGTTCGGGTTCGTATTAACTCCCCACCACTTGAACCAGGGTCTAGACTACTCCCCATGATTTCGGCTCGTGATCAGCATAACAAACCACCCGCAACCCTCATGAGTATGGGCCGGAGTCGGCTCTGATACCAACTCTGTCACGCCCCATTTTCAATGCAAGGAATGGGCTCGTAACTGGACATTTAGTAATAGACCCGACTTGGTCCCATAGTAAATGAAGCCAACTAATTATACTTTTAGTTCGTAGTATTTTCAAAATTTTCCTCAGAAGGGAATTAATCATTACAATATCTGATAAGTAAAATTCAATACTAAAGAAAAAGTTTACACTTTAAAATTCCAACATATGTCCGAACATTGGAAGTTTCCAATACTAAGAAAAGGAAAAACACAACGAATGAACCAAAATGATCTTCCAAGCACCTAATCCCTAAGCGACGTTACTAGACGTTACTCTCCTAGGTTTATTCTAATTCCGGATCTGAAAAAGATAATATGATGAAGGAATGAGCTCCACATGCTCAGTAAGTAACCGGTTCTCACCTCTATCGGATCAAACGTCCATATAAACATTTTTTATTTATAACAATTAGTTTGCAACAATCCTTTGCAAATTCTTGTAACTCAAAGTTTCATCCTTCAGAGAATGATACATTTTGAAATATTTTCATAATATCCAAAAAATCATTCAGATAATCGCTTCAAATCATATGGCTCATTCAGAAAATTTTCCTATATTCAGAAATTTCAATAATCAGAAATTTTCAATAATCAAAGTCAAATATCTTATGCTCAATGTTTTTGATAGCACATTGATACTTCGTCCTGTTACACAGACCAAGATACCAGTATTATCGTTGGTAATGACCCAGAGGTTATGCCGGTATAGTCAACGATTTGACCCAGATAATTCGCTAGCTAGTGCGTTCAACATATTGTAATACTCGGTACGCAGTAGACAGATGAACCTCAAATCAAAACCATAATATCATTAGAATCCAGATAAATTTTCACAAATCGGTAAGTTCAAATAATTTCACAAAAATCACTTATTTCTCAAAATACATGAAATCAAGATTTCCATCGTCAAACAATTTCTGTATTTTTCAATAAAATTGCACTTACATAATTTTCCGATTACTTGATCATCCTCATTCTAAAAAATCATAAATCATTTTTCATGCTCATTTCATTAAATATAACCGTTTCAGAATAATAATCATAATATGCATAAAACAACATTTCATAATTTCGCAAACAATAGAAGTGAGTCCCAAGTTACTTACCTTAACTGTCCAGTAATCTAGAGCTCACGGTCTCAATTCGAATCAGAAGAAAAACCTATAATTGAAGCGATACATTACTAAACAAATATTCTGAAATATCTTAGATGATCCTAAATATTCTTCAACCGATATAATATCTTATCCACTATCGAATATCAACTAAGATTTTAACTTATTAGATAGTGTAAATATTTCTTAAGTAGATTCATAAATTAGGAAATTTATGTAAAATATCGAGACTTAAATACAATATATAAATCCTTATATCTGAATCAGTTTCTAAATAATATGCTTTGTACTTTGACTGATAAAATTCCATAAATTATTACAAAGAAAGTATTTCGGGATCATTAATAACTTTATAACATTTAAGATCGAAAAAATTCGTTATTTCCGAAAAATTTGAGAAAAATAAAAAATTTTCAGAAAAATCCCAAAAAAATCATAGAAAATAGTAAATTCAATTATGAGATCAACAGTGCAAAAATAACTGAAATCAGAGCTCAGATCAGGCCAAACGGACCTTTGAAATTTTCTATTCGTTTGAAATTTTACCGTGCTGGACTGCACGACCAGTCAATTTTGAAGGGTCAGTTCTCCCTCCTCGAGCCACCAAATCTGGTGTTCTCCGTGTCTATAAAAAGATTATGTTACGAACTAAAATGTAGGTATAAAATCTAGTTCAAAAGACGGACGATCCGATACAAAAATGTGGCTCAAAATCGGGTTTTTATCACGGAACTAATTTGGGTTGTTCGGGATGCCAACTTTGAAGACTCGTATCTCGGTCCACAAATCTCCAAATCGGGAGTTCTTGGTGTCCCTAGAAAGTTTGAACAATGAGCTATACTTTAGAAGGAAAAAGAACATCAAAAAATGAAAAAATAAGTTCGAAAATCCTGGTCGAAATCGACTGTTCATTAAGATGAAAACTAGACAGTTTCGAATATCTCGAGAGGCCAATTTCACGGACTCATATCTCGAGCAACAAACATTCAAATCCAGTGCTTTTTATTTCCTTGGAAACTTTGAAATATAATCTACGTTTTAGAATCAAATGGAACAAAAAAGGTGGAGAAAAGAGCCCGAAAATTGTGTTCAAAAATCATAATTTAACACAATTGTTCAAGACTTCCGAATGTGATTTCTTTAAAACCGCTCAACGGAATTGAATTCTGTAAAATGCCCTAGTTTCCTAAGATTATGAGCAACCTAAAGATGTAAATATTTTGGTAATTTAAGCCCTCTACAATAATCTGCCATTAACGACTCAAATTGAGCTTTCTCTTTCTAACTTATACTCAACTAAAGATAATACTAAGACTGAATGACAAAGCAAAGGTATTTGAATTACCTAAATGCTGAAGGGATGACTTTGAACTGAGAAACACGGGATTAATGTTCGGTTCCGACTTCGTCGATAATCCTTCATTGCACCTCATCTCCACTTCGTTCTATTCAAAACAAGAAATGACCAACCTTATGAGCTTTAATCCTTGATCATAAGATGTTAAAAACTTGAGATATTTTTTACTGTGGTGCAGATTTGTTGGGATCGTGGGTTTAAGTGTTCAACAGCCCTTTCCCACGTTCATGGTTAACGTTGGTAGACAAGAAGTAGGAAGGAAGAAACAAATTCTACATTTTGGTCCCTCTAGTTTAGTATTTTTTTAAAATGGTCCTCATGACATTACAATTTGGTCCTCTGAATTCGGGGTTTTACATTCTACCCCTTAAAATAATTTTGTCCTAAAAATTGTATTTGTAGTACCTCTTAAATAAGTGGAGTACCTGATACTGTTTCATTAGGCGTTCCCGCATCACTCTAGATCATAGCGTAGACTCTACCGGTGGTCTTCTTCATCTCTGATCTTTGACTAGGTGGTACTATAGCTTACATTTGCATTGGACAATTGTTCACCACACTTGAAACAAGATCTTGTGTCCCATCGACACTCTCCTGGATGAAGCCTTCCATATCGATTGCAGGGGCTGTACGCCTTAGAGTTCGGTCGCTGATATGAACTTGTATTTTGGGATCTACTCCACTTGGAAGATTGAACTAGAGGGACCAAATTGTAATGTCATGAGGACCTTTTTAAAAAAATACTGAACTAGAGGGACCAAAATTTAGAATTCGTTTCTTCCTTCCTACTTCTTGTCTACCAACGTTAGCCATGAATGTGGGAAAGGGTTGTTGAACACTTCAACCCATGATCCCAACAAATCCGCACCACAGTAAAAAATATCTCAAGTTTTTAACATCTTATGATCAAGGATTAGAGCTCATAAGGTTGGTCATTTCTTGTTTTGAATAGAAAGAAGTGGAGATGAGGTGTAGCGAAGGATTATTGACGAAGTCGGAACCGAACTTTAATCCCGTGTTTCTCAATTCAAAGTCATCCCTTCAGCATTTAGGTAATTCAAATACCTTTCCTCTGTCATTCAGTCTTAGTATTAGCTTTAGTTGAGTATAAGTTAGAGAGAGAAAGCTCAATTTGAGTCGTTAATGGCAGATTATTGTAGAGGGCTTAAATGACCAAAATATTTACATCTTTAGGCCGCTCATAACCTTAGGAAACTAGGGCATTTTACAAAATTCGATTCCGTTGAGCGGTTTTAAAGAAATCACATTCGGAAGTCTTGAACAATTGTGTTAAATTATGATTTTTGAACACAATTTTCAGGCTCTTTTCTCCACCTTTCTGTGTTCCATTTGATTCTAAAACGTAGATTATATTTCAAAGTTTCCAAAGAAATAAAAAGCACCGGATTTGACTGTTTGTTGCTCGAGATATGAGTCCGTGAAATCGGCCTCTCGAGATATTCAAAACTGTCTGGTTTTCATTTTAACGAACAACCGATTTCGACCAGAAACTTATTTTTTCATTTTTTGATGTTCTGTTTCCTTCTAAAGTATAGTTCATTGTTCAAACTTTACAGGGACACAAAGAACTCCTGATTTGGAGGTTTGTGGACTGAGATACGAGTCTTCAAAGTTGGCCTCCCGAACAACCCAAATCAATTCCGTGATGAAAACCCGATTTTGAGCCACATTTTTGTATCGGATCGTCCGTCTTTTGAACCATATTTTATTCCTACATTTTAGTTCATAACACAATCTTTTCATAGACACCGAGATCACTAGATTTGGTGGCTCGAGGAGGGAGAATCGACCCTTCAAAATTGACTGGTCGTGCAGCCCAGCACGGTAGAATTTCAAACGAATAGAAAATTTGAAAGGCCCGTTTGGCCTGATCTGAGCTCTGATTTCAATTATTCTTGCACTGTTGATCTCATAATTGAATTTTCTATTTTCTATGATTTTTTGGGATGTTTCTGAAATTTTTTTATTTTTCTCAAATTTTTCGGAAATAACGGATTTTATTGATCTTAGATGTTATAAAGTTATTAATTATCCCAAAATACTTTCTTTGTAAGAATTTATGGAATTTTATCAGTCAAAGTACAAAGCATATTATTTAGAAACTGATTTCAGATATAAGGATTTATATATTGTATTTAAGTCTCGGTATTTTACATAAATTTCCTAATTTATGAATCTACTTAAGAAATATTTAGACTATCTAATAAGTTAAAATCTTAGTTGATATTCGAGAGTGGATAAGATATTATATCGGTTGAAGAATATTTAGGATCATTTAAGATATTTCAGAATATTTGTATAGTAACGTATCGCTTCAATTATAGGTTTTTCTTCTGATTCGGATTGAGAGCGTGAGCTCTAGATTACTGGACAGTTAAGGTAAGTAACTTGGGACTCACTTCTATTGTTTACGAAATTATGAAATGTTGTTTTATGCATCTTATGATTGTTATTTGGAAACGGTTATATTTAATGAAATGAGTATGAAATATGATTTATGATTTCTTAGAAATGAGGATGATCAAGTGATCGGAAAATTATGTAAGCGAAATTTTATTGAAAAATACATAAATTGTTTGACGATGGAATTATCAATTTCATGTATTTTGAGAAATAAGTGATTTTTGTGAAATTATTTGAACTTACTGATTTGTGAAAATTTATCTAGATTCTAATGATATTATGGTTTTAATTTGAGGTTCATCTGTCTGCTGTGTAGCAAGTATTGCAATACGTTAAACGCGCTAGGTAGCGAATTATCTGGGTCGAACTAGCTACTATACCGACAGAATCTCTGGGTCGTTACCAGTGATGATACTGGTATCTAGGTCTCTGTGATAGGATAAAGTGTCACCGTAGTATCAAAGACAATGAGCATAAGATATTTAAATTTGATAGTTGACAATTTCTGATTATTGAAATTACTGAATATAGGAAAATTTCCTGAATGAGTCATATGATTTGAAGTGAATATCCAAATGATTTTTTGGATATTTTGAAAATATTTCAAAATTTATACTTCTTCGAAGGATGAAACTTTGAGTTACAAGAATTTGCAAAGGATTGTTGTGAACTAATTGTTATAAATAAGAAAATGTTTATATAGATTCTTGATCCAGTAGAGGTGAGAACCGGTTACTTACTGAGCATGTAAAGCTCGTCCCTTTATTATATTATCTTTCTCAGATCTGGAATCAAAAGAAATCTAGGAGAGTAACATCTAGCAAGATCGCTCAGGGATCAGGTGCTCGGAAGATCGTTTGGGTTTATTCGTCATGTTCTTCCTTTTCTTAGTATTGGAAACTTCTGATGTTCGAACAAATGTTAGAATTTTAAAGTGTAAATTTTCGCTTCAGTACTGGATTTTACTTATAAGATATTATAATGATTCAACCCCTTCAGAGAAAAATTTTGAAAATACTATAAACTAAAAGTATAATTACTTGGTTTCATTTACTATGGGACCAAGTCTGGTCTATTAGTGAACGGTCAATCACGAGCTCATTCCTTGAATCAAAAATGGGGCGTGACAGTAACATTCTCATGAAAGAAATTATAATTAATCTCAATGCGTTTCATATGAGCATGAAAAATCGTATTCTCGATCAGATAAATAGCCGAAAGATTATCACACCATAGTACATGTGGATGCCGTAAAGCTAGTCCAAGTTCGAGCAAGAGTGACTGAAGCCATATTAGTTTAGATGTAGTATTCGCTAGGCCCTTTGCATTTAGATTTAGTATTGGAACATGCTATAATTCTCTATTTCTTTAAGCTCCAGGATATCAAGTTATGGCCAAGATAAATGGCATATCCCCTGACAGATCATTGATTGTTGGATTACTAGCCTAGATAGCATCAAAAATTCATGAAGTATTGAGAGAGAGCCCTTATCAATAAATAGACCATGATTAATAGTTAACTTCAAATAATGCAGTATACGCTTAACTGCAGCACAATGACCCTGTGACGGTCGGTCAACAAGAGGATTACCATCATATGCTAAAAGTCGAGGACCTGATGTGACTGGAGATAGACAGGGTTTGCAATCAAGCATGGAGTTTCGATCTAGAATATCATGGATATACTTGGTTTGGATGAGATACGGATCATCATGATAAGGTTGAACTTCAATACCAAAAAGTAACTTAGTGGACATAGATATTTCATAGCAACCTTGTTAGAAGAGATGAGAAAGGAGCATTTGGCGATCCTGTGAGTATAATGTCATCAAGATAGATGAGGATGAAGATCACATAATCATTAGTGCACAATATGAATAATGAGTTGTTAGCATTGAATCCTTGAAAAACAAGGTAATGAAGAAAGGAACTTAACTGAAGGAATCACGCTCGAGGAGCCTACTTTAGCCCATAGATCAACTTGCACAGGCGGCAAATGTGTTACAGCTGAGAAGTACCTATGAAGCCAGGTGGTTGCTACGTATGCACTTCTTCTTCAAGAAAATCATGAAGAAAAACATTTTTAACGTCAAGTTCTCGGGTCGACCACTAAAGAGAGACAACAATAGAAATAATCGTGCGAAAGGTAATATGCTTAACCAACGGATTGAAAGTCTCCTCATAATCAATCCTTCACATTGATTAAAGGCCCAAACAACCAAACGAGCTTTAAGTTGATCAACTGAACCATCTAGCTTCTACGTTAACTTAGATACTCACTTTCAGCCTATGACATTATATGGATAGAGGAGGAGCTATGTCCCATGTATGATTGTCCATCAAAGCATGAAATTCATCAATCATCATTGCATACCAGTGAGATCTTTTTGAGCTGAGAAAAATGATCTGAGCTCCTTGATATTCATAGTCATGGAGAGCGCAATAGGGTGTCTTGATTGGAGGAAACAATGAGGAGAACGAGTTCCATCGTGCAATCGAGTAAACATTGAACGTGTCCTCTGAGATGATACACCTACACTAGTGCTAGATAGAGGAGGATCATTATCCTGAGAGACAAATGTATTCTCGTTAGTGGTCGGACTTACCGTAGGGGAAGGACATGTTTCCAGTTGAGCAACATGTGATGATGATGAAATAGGCTTGGGTATGGGTAAAGTAAATGGAGAGGAGTGTGTAGAATCTGGCAATGAGTTAGATGGAGCTGATAGATCACTCGTAGAGGGGTGCTGACACAAAGTATAAGGAGAGTGTCTTGAAGAAAATGGAAAAGAGAGTTCATCAAATACTACTATTCGAGCAACAAAGATATTACCAATAACAAGATCAAGACACCGATAACCATGATAATTGCTCGAATAGCCCAAGAAAATACAAGGATGAGAACAAAACTCAAGTTTATGGCTTGTGTAAGGATGTATATAAGGGAAACAAAGACAGCCAAATACTCGCAAGAATTTATTGTTAGGAGCAATGCCGTGTAACAACTCGCACGAGGAAAGAAACTTAAGTGACCTAGTAGGAAGACAATTAGTAAGAAATACAATAGTCTCGAATGCGAGATAGCAAAATTTGGGCGGCAAACGGGAATGTGCTAGAAGAGTGAGGCCATATTGACAATGTATCTCATGTTTTCTCTCGACGAAACCATCTTGGTGTCGTGTATGGGTACATGATATTAGATGCAAGATGCCATTATCTTAGAGCTCCTTTTGAAAGTCATGTCAAAAAAATTCTTTGACACCATCTGACTGAATTATTTTTATTTTTTATCAAAGAAATTTTCAGTGTGAAGTGGGAAAACACTAAAAGTTTTGAGCACCTCACTTCTTGATTTTAAGATGAAAAACCATGAGAATTTACTGTAATCATCGAGAAAATGAATGTAGTATAAATATCAAGAGTGAGAAGAAATAGGAGCTGGACCCCATATTTGTGTATAAATTAATGCTAAACGAGCAATTCTTTTATTGAATATTAAAGGAAAAGAGAACTGACTAATATGCCAATCTTACACGAAGCACATAACTGATGCATGTGATCTTTATTGACTAAAATTAGAATAGAAGATGAGACATAACTAATAATCGAACTAGATGGCCAACACACTGATGCCAAAGACTACTTGAAGCAGATGTCAGAAGAGCACATAGTGGAGAAACACCCTTTCTCATGGACTACAGGCAATACAATCCATTCTTTACTGGTCCTCAAAGTAGCTCGTGATGCGTGTACAGATCCTTCGTAGCAAAATAGGTCGGATGAAGTTCAAAAAAGTAGGATTTGTCTTTAAGTTCTCTTAATATTTTCTCACGGCTAATATTAATCTTAATTTAAGAAAAAATTTATTAAGTTAATTTTAAATAAAAATTACGCTAATTTTATCGATTTGTACATATGTGATAAAAAATCAAGTAGATTATGTCGCACAAGAATATCACTTTATATTTTAATATATTAGTCCACATTGTCAATAAATAAAAATTTATAATTTTTATTTTTAAATTTAAAGATTTTGGCTTGATTAGTGAATAAAATAAAACTGCATAATGTATGTTTTCAAACTTAATGATTTGCCTTAATTTTGGAATAAAATAAAATTACAAGATTTTATTTTTCAATTTTGAAATGTTTGACTTTTTTTTGGGCAACAAAACAAACCATGTACTTCTTTATATAATTAAACTTGGTTAACCAGATAGAATTAAAAATGTGAAATCCTATATTTTTAGATATGAATAATTGAAAGTAATCATAATTAAGATTCATGTTTTAAACCAATATGGTCCATGACTCTTGATTAGCAGAATATTAACATTTTATCTTCCTAATTGATGCATCTCATCTCTGAAAATTAGATTATGGATATATTCCGATTAAGCATATTGATGATAAGTGGCTATTTCAGTCCATAAATATTGGGTCTCGGTCTCAAGAGACATACATCTATGTGAGTGAGTTGTCTATGGGTTTATTTGGATGAGGGTGAAGGAGGGGAAGGGAAAGGGGGGAGGATGGTGGGAATAGAGGGGAATAGATGTGAAATATATATATCGTTTGGATGTATCATAATAAGGGGAATGGAGGTGAAAGATTTACCTTGCACACATATAAATTATTATTAATAGACAACTATATCATTTTCTTTATATTACACGTCTAAGTTTATTTCAAGAAAAAAATAGTAAATTAACAATTTCGTCATTGAGAGATAGGTTTGTCATCAGTTGGGTTTCTAAGCGATTTTTTTACCTTATTTAACTCCTTGTGATATGTATTTACATCAGATGGATACCTGTTGGTATCAATTAGGTCCCTCATAGTATATCATCTAGGTCCATGATAATATCAATTTGGTCCATCATGGTATCAATTAGGTCCCTAATTGTATTAATTAGATCATTGAGAGATCTTCCGTTAGCTTTTCTATCAATTTTAATGGAAATACCAGTAACTTCGTCCCTAAGAAATGGGTTTTGCACCATTTGGGTCCCTAAACAATTTTTGTCACACATGTATGAGTGCTGACGTGGCACTTTTATATATTTTTAAATAAAAATTTATAAATAAAAAATATTTTTAAAATTTTAAAAATATGAAAAAAAAAAATTGGAAGTCCTAAAATTAAGAAATCATTAAAATAATAATGATTTATAAAACAATTAACATTATAAAAAATTTCAAATAATTTTTAAAAAATTCTAGAAATTTTTAAGATATTTCAAAAATATGAAAGAAACTAGAGATTTGTTTAAAAATTAAAAATATGAAAACATATTTTTGTAAACTAGAAAAAATTCAAAAAAAATATGAATAATTTTTGTAAAATTCCAAACAATTCAATAAAGAAATTTTTTTAAAAAAAAGAAAAAATTCAATAGATACCTGAAAATATAATAATTTTTAAAGAATTTTAAAAATTCTTAAAAGATTTTAAAAAGAATAGTTCATCACCTCTAAAAAAATTATGAAAGTTTTCAAAAAAATTTAAAGCTTTTTATCTTCGCTGTAAGTGTCTCTTTATGTCACCTATGGTGGCAAAATATTAGTTCATCCCGTCTACAATAGACTAATAGGAACAAGCTGAAGAACAATGCGAGAGAGAGAGAGTTGAGTATCCACTCACCTCCCCTCTTCCCTAATCTTGTGAAGCCTTGGAAGGTCGGAAAGCCCACGGGAAAGCTTTCACCGCGCCACACAATTCTTTCGCGAAGTGCTCTCTTAGACATTTCCACTCCTTCCCCCGCAAGCAAAAAGGTTTCAAGATACTAGGCCACCAAGTGAAAGTGAACAGCCACGAGCAAATCTTCTAGAGAGCGTACCCTTCTTTCTACTCGTTCTCTCTTCTAATAACAACTAAAAAGTACAATTTTTAAAATCTCATATACTTTTTAAATTTTTATAAACTTCTAATTTTATGAATAATTTTAAAATTTTCATAAATTTGAAAATTTTAATTGTTTTTATTTTATGAAAGTTTTTTTGTTTTTTAAGTTTTATACCCTTCAAAATTTAATAAATTCTTTATCTATTTTTAAGTTTTCCTTACTTAAAAAAAAATTAGCAAAAAAATTTATATATTTTGAACATATAATTTATAATTTTTCTTTAAATTATTAAAAGAAATTTATATTTTCCTTATTTTCTATATTTTTTATTTTTATAAAATATAGAAAATTTTCAAATTTTTATATTTTTCACAAATTTTAAAAAATTTTCAAACCCTTCATATTTTTGTATATTTTGAATTTTTTAAAAAATTTTCCTTTATTTTATAATCTTTCTTATATTTTTACAATTTTTTGAAATTTTTCTAATTTAAAAATTTTAATATTTTTATTTTTAAAATTTTTATTTAAAAATATTATTAGGATAGGTCACGTTATTTAAACATATTATTTAAATTTTTTTTAAAAAAAAAGAAATTGATGAGGGACCTAATTTATAAAAAAAGAAATTAAGATGAGACCTAATTGATAGTATAGTGGGAGGACCAAATTGAAGAAAAATAAATAGAGAGGGACATAATTGATAGTATAATCATGCCGTTAGTGTTCATTTTAACGGAGGGACCCGATTGAAGTCATGAATGACCCGATTGAATTCATGAGGGACCCGATTGGAGTCATGAGGGGCGTAATTGATACATAAAAAGGGTATAATTTATGCAAAAACTTACTTAAGGACCTAACTGATGTAAAATGTCTCTCTGAGAGAGTTGAATGAGGCAAAAAATCTTTCAAGAACTCAACTGACGCCAAATCCATCTCTCGAGCACGAAATTGTTAATTTACTCGAAAAAAGTTAAATTCTGCATATCACACTACAACTGTCACATAAACAAGACATGCGTTTTTTTCTGAATCACATATACCAATGAAGCTAATGATCCAAATATAACATTGTTAAAATTTTAATCAGAGAGAGAAAAGTTTTAACATAAAAACTCGTAATTTTTAATAAATTACTGAGCATCATAAAACCATTGGTTGTTTGTTTCATTCTCAAGTGATGACGACAAAACATATACTCTCAAAAATACATGTTGAAAAGCGATAATATAATTTTTTTTATTGATTTTGCATAGGAATAACTAGGTAATTTTATTTTTAACAAATTTTTATAAATTGTTTCACCCTATTCAACCCAAATCAAGGGTGAAAAGAAATTGGATTTTGGAGGGGAATTGGAGTGAAAAACTCCCCTCCATTCCCTTTCCCTTTCATTAAAATTATGTAGCGAAATAAGGGAGAATTTTTCCCCTCATTTCCCTTCCCCTCCATTCACCCCCTATTCACCCTCATCCAAACATTGGGTAAAGGTTTGGAAGGTTTTAAATTTTATTTTAATTTCAGGTATCAACAATAGTGGTGGAATTCCAATTGACATTGTGCTCGATCATGTTACATCAAGTCTTGCCCCTTAAATCGATCTTGAATCTGATCTAAATTCCACCCCATATTCATCAATGGTTGGAAGTGATATAGACAGATGTACGACTCGACTCCCTCATTGGAAACTGACTCAAGAAATACCGACTCACATCCGATGTCCGCTAGATTCGACTTCTACCCAAATGGACGTCGGATATCAACTAAGTCCAACTTTCTCCCACATTATGGACATCAGACGTTCAAGTCCGGCTCTCTCCCACAAGGACGCCCACTAAGTCCGACTTCCACCTACATGGACGTCAGGCATAAATTAAGTCCAACTTTCTCCCACATTACGGACGTCAGACGTTCAGGTCCGGCTCTCTCCCACATGGACACCCACTAAGTCCGACTTCCACCCACATGGACGTTAGGCATCAACTAAGTCCAACTTTCTCCCACATTACGGACGTCAGACGTTCAGGTCCGGCTCTCTCCCACATGGATGCCCACTAAGTCCGACTTCCACCCACATGGACGTCGGACATCAACTAAGTCCAACTTTCTCCCACATTACGGACGTCGAAGGTTCAAGTCCGACTCTCTCCCACATGGATGCCCACTAAGTCCGACTTCCACCCACATGTACGTCAGGCATCAACTAAGTCTAACTTTCTCCCACATTACGGACGTCGGACGTTCAAGTCCGACTCTCTCCCACATGGATGCCAACAAAGTCCGACTTCCACCCACATGGATGTCAGCCGTCAACTAAGTCCAACTTTCTCCCATATTACGGATGTCAAACGTTCAAGTCCGACTCTCTCTCACATGCATGGACGCCTACTAAGTCCAACTTCCACTCACATGGATGTCCGACATCAACTAAGTCAAATTTTCTCCCATATTACGGACATGGATGATCAAGTCCGACTCTCTGCCACATGGACGCCACTAAGTCCGACTTCTACCCACGTGGATGTCAGACATCGGACATTCTCCAAGTAAGACCCTCACCCATGTGCTTAGCACGTGGGAGACATGACCACGCCAGTCTTCCGTACTAATCGGGATCTTTATATAGCCCCCATCAGGGGTCAAGTAGAACCAATTCACTCCTCCCCTTTTCAACATCTCTACTCCTTCTCCTCCCTCCTCCTCTTTCTCAGATTACTCTATGACTTAGATATTGGAGGGCTATTCCGGGGAACCACCCCGGACTTGGCTTTTTGTAGGTCTCTGGCAAAGTTCGTCCATCTTCTCCATCCTAAGGCCAGCTTTGATTTTACCCGAGAATCTCTCAACCCGATAGGCCACCCGAAGGTATTATCAGAAAGTAATCCTAACTTACTTCGGCATCAACTTATTTATAAGCTCAGTGTTGGGGTAATAAGTCTTAACATAGTAAGTTAAACCGAACTGTACGTGAATATACATATATCATTTACTTCTTCCCTCAGATTCAGACCCTGAACTAAATTGAATTGAAAAACATGTTTCCATTTGATTCATAATAATTGTTTAAACCCAACCATATCCTCGGGAGACTAGAATCGCCAAAAATAGTGTTCATTTGAACTAACTGATAAATTGGTCCAACGGCGACGTCCTTACTACCGTGGATCAATTTAGTGGATCGAATCCATTATTCCTCCAAGGATAGATTGACGGTAAGTGTATTTGAAAAAACCAAAGAATTAATTCGAATCGAATAAGAAATAATTGAATTGCTCAAATTAATTATCTAATGGTTCAAATTTTTTTATCAGGAAGTTCGCTTAGTTACTTAATATATTTGGCCGATTAATCCGCACCGATTTTTTAATTTTTAATCACATAAAAATTAAAATGACTTATTAAATTGAAGTTCAAGATAAATCACTATTAACTGAAGTAAACACATTAAGTAATTCATAATTTGTATACTTTTGAATGGCTCAGCTTGGTTAATTTTAAAGCAAACCAAACCAGTTATATTTTATGGATTAAATTATATTTATTTTATAAAAAACAGTTAACCAATTAGTCGAACAGTAAAAATCGGTCTATGTAAAATATTACGGTTTGGAATTGATACCCCACACCAAATTGAATCGAATTTACAGTTTGGTTCAATTCGATACAATATTTCGAACTAAACAAACCACGCACCCCTAATCGAAGGGTACTAAATAATTCTTATCCTGGTCAGCTACCAAAATAAAACCGCACTTTGGATAGGTTTTTAGTAAACCCGAACTGCTATATAAAATTATACGAGTCAAGGTGAGTCATCTCACATCCAACGGCAATTTGCACACCTTTTACAGTTTTCTGGGATAAAATTAGAAATGCTGCTCTGGAGAAAACGATTCTACGCATCTATTTAGTCATCACTTAATTAGCGGAATACACGACAAAGGTCAAAAGGATAAGTAATCCTATTATGAAAGTCCGAATAATAGTATGGTTAGTATAGAGCCAAATCCTATCAGTGTGTACGAAATTTATTACTTAATGAAACTGATAAAAAATGTGAATATGTATAATTATATAAAAATTTTATTTAATTAATGATAAATTCAAGAAAAATGAATTATTTGTTTCATGAAAAGGGTTAACGATGAAGTAGAAGAAAAATATATTTGAAATAAGAGCCGGAGGAGAGAGTGAGTGTAGAATTTTTTTGGTTTTGTAAATTTACCATCGCAGCCATAATTTTTCTTGATCTTTTTTATAAGTATAACTTTTTAAATCTAATGACTACTAATTTTTTTTTTTTTTTTTTTTTTTTTTTTTTTTTTTTTTTTTTTTTGGATAATTAATGACTACTAATTGATAACTTGAAAAGCTAAAAAGAAGATGTTTCCAAATATAATAAATATAAATATTTTTTTTTTTTTTGTGTACAAACGAGACAAAAGTAAAAGGATTAAAGGATAAAAGGTAAAGTAGCAATCGTACTGAACTCTCTTTATAAAACATATGAAATAGTATCTCTTCCTCAACTAATTTTACTACATAGACATGCATCTTGCATCAAACACGGCAAAACAAAATGTATGATATTCTTTGACCTTTACTCCGCTCTTACCCGATTGTCATTAAGGCTACCATGATGCTTTCGGTGTCAGATCCCTTCGACTGAACGACATTCGGGCTGTCAAATGGCACGACGTGCTCGAGCGGATAGCTCCTACCTGA
>JAOYND010185670.1:0-17284 GCA_025802135.1 Lagerstroemia fauriei
TAGAGTTGGTTTGTCTTAAAATTGCTTTTCCAAGTTTAGTGATTAGTGAATTGACGCTCTTGAGTTTTCTTGGGAAATATATCTTACTATCATTATATTACTTGTCTGTGATAGTATACTCGCGTACCCTGCTTCAGATTTATTGTAATAGAAAGCTCGCTCCTCGAAGCTCGTCTCGTTCGGGAAAAAAGGTCATAGTTGTCACGGGGAAACCTCTGCAGAGGGCTGATCCGTGACAAGAGTGGGACAGAGGAGGCGCCACTTAGCAAGAGACATGCGACCAAGCAATAGCTAATAACAATTTTCCCAGAATGAGAGGGCCCTTCCCTAATGGAATCGGAAGACAAACGAATGACGTGTAAGGGAGCTGCTTTTGCTAGACGATTATTTAATGACTTTATGATGCGTTACCATTTTATTTTGTCACAAATGTCATCTTTTTAGTGGTAATCTCCTCATAGTGGGTACATTGGAGAGAATATAATAGAATCATTACAGATTTGATATGATTTGAGAGAATCTAGAAGATATTGAGATATCTGTGAGATTTTGTATTTTAGGTAGATAATATCTTCTATATTTGATGTATGCTCACTATATAAATAAGAGTACTCTCGACACTATTTGGTGTACGGGAATTCTCTCAATATCTAAACTCTATTATGGTATTAGAGTCAAATCCTGGGAATTAGGTTGAGAGTCTCCGCTGCATACAATCTTCTCCGGCACGTCCGATCCTGATCGGGCGTGCTCGGCATCATTGGTACCTCTAGTGTTCCTTTTTTTTTTTTCTCTATTTCCTTTTAATTATTGCTCTTCATGTCTATTTATTCATTTAAATGAATAGTCATACATCATCTCTACCTAATACAAGTTCATACATCATCTCAATTGAATCCTCCAAAAATTTCATATTCTTTTCAACCCTCTATGACTCCTTGTCTCTCTTTTCTTATGGCCATAAATTCTTTATCTCTCATTATGGTCAAATTTTCTTTTTCTCAACTCTATCTTTACCTCTTTCTATTTTTTAAATTTATGAGCTTAATAGCCGCAATATCATCTCCCCGTCTTTGTTCCTAAATCTTAATGCCCAGATAATTTACACCGGCTTCCTCATATTTTTCAATCTTATATCCTTAATGAATTCTTGATGAAGCATAGTAGCTACGACCACCTCTCCTACTAAGTATTTGGTGACTACATATCCAATGCACTTTCTTTTGCTAAGCTCAATGCATTCTCTCTATGTCGGTGCAATTGAGAATATGGCGCGGCTCTTCAAGAGGACAGCTTACTCGAATCAACACCTCTTCGCAGATTGCAACCATTTCAATCAACGAGAAAGGATTGCAGTTCAATCGCGATGTGTGAAAACCATCCCGTTGCGCTTGCGGGGGAGTATTGGAGAGAATATAATAGAATCTTCACGAATTTGATATGATTTGAGAGAATCTGGAAGATATTGAGATATCTATGAGATTTTATATTTTAGGTAGATAATATCTTTTATATTTGATGTATGACTATTATATAAATAAGAGTACTCTCGACACTATTTGGTGTACGAGAATTCCCTCAATATCTAAACTCTATTAGTGGGTAACTACTTTTATATATTACATTTTTTTTTGAAATATAGTTCATTAGAGTACGTAGCAAAATATTATAAAAGGCATTAGACCTAATCCTTCCCCTCTATCCTGAGCAATACATTCAGTGGAAGAGAGGGGACAGGAATAGTTCCAAAAAAAAATGGGACGAGGCTCAATGAGCAATGTTGTGGGCAACGAAATTGTTCGTCCGATTAATATAATTTTCAGACCATGTAGTAAAGGCCGAAAGTGCCTCCTTCACTTTAGTTATAGTATCTTCAATTGCTACTATTGGAGGCGATCCTGTTGTTAGTATTTCCTCTATGAAATTACTTTTATATATTACATATAGATATATACATTAGAAGGATAATATATCCATTTTATGTAAAATTGTCTCAAAACATGAATAATTATTAATAAATATTAATAGTTTCAGTTATGTTATTTTTATTTTAGTACTCATAGTGGAAACCGTTTGATTTTCCTTAGGTGATGCCTCTTGTTAGACATTTATTCTCTTTTCTTTTTTGTTCATTTTTCGGCGTACAAAAAAGGCACATATGTCTAGAAAGAGAATAAGAAGAGGAGAGAAAAGGGGCACGGGAAATTCCATGGATGAGATCGAAAGTAGGACTTCTAGGTCACAATGTGAGAGTAATACCAATTATACTAAACTATTTTTCTCTGCTTTGTTCATTTTCTCCAAGTATTTTTCTATGTACTTTTATTATTTCTTTTTTTGGAAAAATACTTTTATTATTTGTTTTTCTATGCTTTGTTCTGTCATTTTAGTTGCATCTTGATGGGTCTTTCAAATAATCCATTGGATATTTGGATCTTCTTTTTGGTAGCTTGCTGGTTCTAGCCTCTAAGCTGGCTAAGGGTACTCCAAGGTTTTGGCGGGTCTAGTTGTAGTTCCGGGTACCTATAAACAAATTGAGTCCAGAAGTGATAGTCTGATCACTAGTACGTGTAGCTTAGCCGAAGGGGGATTGAGGGATGTGACAAAATGAAAGGATAAGAAGGTTGGTATGTGTGTGAGAGTAAAAGTGAATTAAAGGATCATAAAGTTCCCAACGGTATGAGGATTTCTATAAGGATTTTTGTACGCAGAGATAATATGACATGCCCTTTGTAGTGAGTCAGCTTTTTATCTTGGCATGTCGAGTATGTGTGGCCAACTAGGGGTGCGTCGACTGTCCGTCTGTCTGTTTGCATGTCGGTCACAACCAAGTGTAAGGAATTGAGCCGAATGAGCTTAGTCTACTTGATCGTATTGGTTTCTGCATGAATTATTTCACTTCATTATCTATGTTTAATGTTTCCTATTTTGCTAATTTTTTCGGTCTTGTGGATTGAATTATCCACCATTTCCTAGTGGGCCGTGCGATCAGTTGATGCTCACAGTTATCGAGGGGGGCCGTTATACTCGGAAATAATTACTGGGCATACTTGCCTGTGATGTGTTATTACTTAATGAATTTCCTCTTATAACTTCGTACTTTATCGGTCTTCAGTTCAGGAATTTACAGGATGACCCTCATCTTATCGAGAGACTTTGACACCCCTTTGACTCACTAGGATTCCTAGTAGCTTTCTTGAGGCGATTCTGAAGACTCACTACCTTAGTTGTAGAGGTTATATATAATTTCCGTTCGAGTCAAGAACTTCTCTAGGATAGCAATGTGATCATCCTGGCTTGTAGACTTTACAATCATATCATCTATATACATTCCACTTGTCTATGAATCATGACATGGAGCAACGTGGTGGCTATCCTCTTGCACATGGCATCGACATTCTTTAATCCAAATGACATTACTCGATAACTATATATTCTCCACTTAATTATCAAGGACAGTTTTAGCTTATCTTTTTGGGCCAAGAGGATCTGGGTGTGGTTAGAGAAGTCATCATTTAGTGAGAGCATCAGACTATCTACAGTATTCACTAGGATATTGATATGGGGAAGACAAAAATCATTTTTTGGGCATACCTTATTCAACTTTTTGCAGTTGGACACATATTTGCACATTCCAGTCCTTGGTGATGGTATAATATTTTTAATTCAATATGAGTAAGTAGCTAATCCGAGAAAACCGATTTTGATATACTTTTTCACTTTATACTTAATATGATCTGTCCACTTCCATTTCATTAGTCATCACATTTTCACTGATATGGTGTCAGGTAAGGGGAATCTTGTGTTCAACTATTTATCTATAGATGCCAAGCATGTTTTCATTAGACTACGCGAAGACTTTTTCATGTCACTTCAGCTCATCAATCATCAAATCCCATTCTGTTTGGCTCATTATCTTTAACAGTTCTATTTCTCTAGGTTATTCCGGAGTGCCCAAATTAAACAAGGCCAATTTATTTAATGATATTAACATGATTAAGTTCATTGATTTCTTATTAGTGATTGTATATTTTCAAATTTTGTTAATTTTAGGAGTTTATCGAGGCTATAAGAACATGCAAAAATATCCAGTTCATTCATCAGTTGAGTAAGGAGTTTGTCTTGAGCATATAAAGGAACAATTACATTCGAGATTGTGTTAAGAATTTCGAATGCTAGCTTAAAAGACTGAACGACAGTAGTTAGCACATGATTGTGCCCTCTTTCTTGTGTCCTTCCTTCCTCCTCTTCGTTTCCTTTCATGAGATTGGCAGTGGTAGACAATTTCTTCCTTTTTCTTCCTATTCCTCGAACTTCCTTCTTGTTAACTCAGATAAGTCCACTATGGTGAGTCTTTCATCATCCTCACTTCCTTCTAGGAGCTTGTCCCATATATATAGTGTGTGAATATCGAAGTCATCTTGGGAGAGCCTCAAGGATTCTACAGAGTTGATGAATGCAGCCATGTCGTGTGTGGGCAATGGGTTTTTTCTCACATTCGACTTGTGGTTCTAGGTCCTCCAACCTTTCGCTATCAATCAAGTCCTGAATCTCATTTTAGAGGCATGTGCATCGTCGATAACATGTCCATTGAAAGGAAACTGTAGAAATTGGACTAGCGAACTATTTGCTCGATCGTGTCCTCCGAAGCTTCTCTTAGAAGCTGCATATTCCTTTTTCTTTAGTTCTTAAAGGATGACAGACCAAGACTTCTAAAGATCGGAAAATTTCCTAGCTTCAGGAACCATTTTGGTCCCTGGAGTGAAGGAGGATACTATAGCTCACCGTCCATGAGTGTATGTGGTAGCCATGCTCTTTGTTTTTTCCTCCGCCATTTGACTTGGTCAATGTCCATGTAAAAAAACCTCTTCTGCTTGAGCCCATTCTAGTAAGGGTGTCTAGGTTATGAATAAAAAGGCATAGTAACATTTCCTAATAGTGAGACAGCAAATTTTAGATAATGATACGCTTCCGCTCACCCTTGTTCGGCCTTTCTACTATTCATAGCCTTGTTGAGCCACTACATAACAAAATCCACTAACCTTACACTTTCCTTTTGAATCAAGTATTCTGAATTGTACACCGAAAAGAAAAAGTATTCTAAATCGGGTTGGCTCATTCATATGGTGGTGTTGTGCCTGAACTATTTTATGAAGGCCATCATTACTTCATCCCAGTTGGAGCTAACTTAGGGATTGAGTAGGTGGTACCAAATTGAGTTAGTTCCCTTTAATGCTTGTGGGGAAAAACATGGCGGTACCTTGGTGATAAGGTTCAAAGGTTGGAGCATCATGTAGAAGGTTGACAATGGGTGATTAGGTCTCCTTGGCCTATGAATTTTGAAAAAGCATCATGAATTTTTCAAGGTTACTCTGTGCAAAGTGGTGGGCTTTTCCAAGTCAAATCTTCTTAATTCTAGTTCTATAGTTCAAGATAATTTATTGCTCTTAATAGGTCAAAAGTGACAAATTTGTATATGTTATTTTTTCTTATTATTAATAGGTCAGTTGTAAATTAATCCACAAAAGAGTAAACATCAGAAGTAGAAAACCCATTCTCCTTGGGTCGTTTACCTAGCCTACATAATTTGTGGGCGTCCTCAACAAACTCTCTTGTTAACCCACTTTATAGTGCAAGCTTCAAAAAGAGGCTAAACTAAGTATATTTTTCCTTAATGACTTAGTTTCCCAAGGAGTATGGCTTGGGTTTGATAGAGAATGGATAAAATTCAAAGAATCACACTTAATAAAAATATTTCTCCACCCTTTGAATGAAGCAATAGACAAGGCCAGGTGTGCAACTTTAGCTTATGCGTGAGTGGCAAAGAAGGCCACTTCTCGCTAGAATCAAGTTAGGAGAAAGCCTTTCGAGTTCCTTGCCAGACCCACTAGGTATGCTTCTTCTTCACTAAAGGCAGCATATGTGATCAAACCTTCATCAAATACTGCATCGCCAATCACCAACTTGTCTTGATGATTTGAGCCCCCAATTCAAATAATGGTTCTTCTAGCCTCCACACATCATGTACATTGCTCTTTGAAACATTCATCTAATCTACTAAAAAAACACAGATAAATTAGGCTTTTCATAAGCATGTAATTCCTTTGGTCCCATAACTGACAAAGCAGTAAAACAACAAATAACTAAAAATTAGTAACATTGGTCAAAGTTGCTCTGAGATGTTTTGGTGGTGCACAAATGAAGTTTGCAACCCATAAACTAGAAGAGCCAAAAAAATTTGTATTCCATAAGGTCCATTGCGATTCGCTCCAAACAACACGATAGAAGATGCAGTCCCTAAATAGGTGATCTACTATATTGGAGCTAGCCTCACAAAGAGGGCACAGGTCTTCAGTGTTAGGCTAGGGGAGGATTGCATTTGCGAATTTTCGATGGAAGATTTTGAATCTTTTGTGTATTTTTAATTTCCAAAGATTTTTTCAAAATTCTTGGTCTACAATAATGGTAGCCACCGGCCAATTTGGGCCAGGTCAAAACTAACCCGGAACAGCTCAAAATCTGAACCGGCCTGGAACCGCGAGGCCTATGGTTCAGGGCTGGTTCCACTAGCCTCAGAAATCGGAACCGATGGGGAAGTAAAATAAATTTGAATTGTACCCACTACCCAGCCAGCTGCCAGCCTAGGGTAGTAGCCTTTATCCAGGCCCCCACCTTTATCCAACAGCCGAAATAAATCAGGCCTACTACCACCTACCGCCTACGGTCACGGGCTATGCCTTTCAGCTTCAGCGTTCAGTTGGTCAATTTGATCGATCACACAGAACGGTCAAATAACCGTTCCATTTTTTAAAATTTAAAAAATAAATTATATTTTTACATTACGAATACATATCATTCTCACAATATTTTTACACACAACTCAATTTTCTCCATCTCCCTTCAGATTCAAACTCAACTCTTGCGTTTCACTGATCTACTCTCTTGATTCTCTATGATTGTGGCATTGTGCTAAATTTTTCAACAACTCTCAGTTCACATACAACAACTATTCACCCAAGATCTTTATATATTTTCACTCGTATTTCGTATTAATTTGTAATTTCGTGCTATTTTCTATCATATTTCGTATTACTGATCCACTCATCTTCTATTTGCATTTCGTATTAGTTTTAAATTTTTACACAGTAAAATTTATTTATTTAATTTTCTGTGACTTTATGATCTTTATATATTTTGACTATCTATTATTTATTGTAAAAAATGGTAAGCTCAAGTGGTAGAAGCCAATTTTTTTGTGAATTGAATCCTAATATTATTGATGTGCAGGATAAACAACAATATGTTCCTACTCAAGAAAGTGAAAAAAATGTTGAACATGATAAAGGAGAAAATTTTCTAGTACTGACATTTTTGAGGTGCATTTTAAAAGGGTGCAAAAACCGGATAGTACTTGTGAAGTTATTTATAATTATTGTGGATAGATCTACAAGTTTACACCTGGAGGTGGTTATGGAACTTTAGAAGACATTTGGAGAAAAAACATCCTAGCTACATTGGTGTTCGAAGAAACAAACACAAATCTCTGGGTTTGCAACTCCTCAATTATTTAGATATACTGACGAAAATAATAGATTAGAATTTGCAAGAATGATTAGTATAGAACATTTATCATTTAGTTTTGGTGAAAGAGTTGCCTTTGTTTATTATGCTCAAAAGGCTTTAAATCCTCAAGTAAAATGTGTGCCAAGAAATAAATTAAAACGTGGTGTATTTAAGTTATATAAACAAGAAAAAATAATTACATCAATTATTTGTTAATTTAAATGGATGTGTTTCTATATGTTGTGACATTTAGAGTGATCATTGGCAAAAGCATTCATATATGGGTGTTACATGTCATTGGGTTAATGAAGATTGGCTTTTGCAAAAACAGATTATTGCATTTCAAGTTTTTGACAAGCGTCATACTGTTGATAATATTTATAAAATTATTATAAATATTTTGGAAGAATATTGTTTAGTTAATAATTTTTTTCAATTTCTTTCGATAATGCATCAGTAAATACCGCCTCAATTAATGAACTTAAATATATTTGTCAACCAACTATTGCCAGTAAATTTTTTCATATTAGATTTGTTTGTCATATTTTAAATTTATGTGTACAAGATGGTTTAAAAAAAATTTTATACTGTCATTTCTCCTATTAAAAAAGTTATTACATATTTGTGGACACATCCACAAATGATAAAATTATAGAAGCTATATACATGGAATTTAGTACAATTTAACAATCATCATCTACTTCTTGTAGTACTAATGTTTCTACACCTTCTACAACAAGTCAAGTTTAGAGTGAACCAACTAGGATTAGTATGGGTGACCATCTTTTAATGCAAAGACATAAAAAACTTAGAGGTTGATCCGATTCCACTTTTGAACTTGATATTTATCTAACAATTGTTTTTGAGTTTGGTGACAGTAATACAAGTAAAGATTTTCTATTGCCTGATTGGTGGAAACGACATCGAATACTTTTCTGATTCTGACGCAAATTACTAGACATATTCTAGCATGTCTAATCTCAACTATTGCAGTAGAACAAGGTTTTAGTGTAGGAGGCAGAACATTAGATGAGTTACGTTCCTACTTACATCCTAAATCACTAAAAGCTCAAGTTTGTGTAGAAGATTGGAGTAAAACAGCAATAAGAGAGCAAGAAAACAAGAAACTCAAAGATGAAGATTTATATGATGCCATGATCGAGACCGATGCAACAACGGGAACATCAACTTCTGGTGTGAGTAGTGATTAAAAGGTAATGGACCAAACAATTGTTCCAAATACAGATAAGAGAAAGACCGAACCGGTCCGGTCCGAACCGGAACCGTCTGGTTCTCGAATCATGGCCAGGTCTAGTCTACAATACTCTGTGAAGAATGGAATTTATCCTTTTCATCTAGAAGACAAATTGACTTTTTTGTGTGTTTTCCCATGGAATTAGGTAGCCATGTGTGGTCATCCTTCGGGTTATTTTGTGGAAGGTCGATTTTCATTATCTTTTTGACAATATTTAAGAAAACAAAAGTCTAAGTTGTTGATCTTGATCCCATCATTTTGGGTTAAGCAAGATTAAATCAGACACTTTGGGGCTGAGGTCGGGAGTAGAGTTAGTTGAAGGTTCTGTTAAGGCTAATTCATTACCAATTACCCAAGGGTCTTGCCCGACCTGTGTGTCCTTCCCATCCCCAATCTATTTGCAGGCTCCACGCCTGATTGAAGATTGACAAAATTGCAAACCCTTCCATATGTGGGACATTGTTGATTTAGGGATGTTTTTCGGATTAAGAAAGGAACCATACTTGGCAAACAGTGCCTTTGATGCTAGATTATTTGGTCTATATGTTACAGAACACACTAACATTGATAGCATAGCTTTATTCATGTCTGCTAACTTCATAAAGCCTAAGCCTCCTACATGCTTTGGCTTACATAGCCTATCCTAACTCATGGGAACAAAATATCTATCTTGTTCTAAGTTTTTCCCAACCAGAATTTTTTAATCAGCTAGTCTAACTTATTTGCTATACTCTTAGGGAAGTAAAACAAGGACATCGTATATATAGGTAAGCTAGAGGTAACTGATCTAATGAGTGTGGCTCTTCTTGCCCAAGAAAGCGAGTAAGCCTTCCAAGAGGCTAATTGATTCTTTATTCCGTCTATGAGAAATTGGAAAGACAATGTTCTTATCCTATTAATTATTAAAGGATTCCCTAAATCCCTAGTGTCAATTTTGAGCTTCTTCATACCAAGAATTTCCTTAGTTTTCCAGATATTGTGAGCTGAAGTATTTTGTTGAAAAATAAAGGCCTGATTTTCTAGTATTAACTGTATGATCGGGCCAAGAGCAAAACTTGTCTAAAATTATTTTGCAATTTTTAATATCTTTCTTAGCTAACTTGGAGATATTATTAAATCATCTACATTAAAGTGAGTGAGAGATAATAGGACCATCCCCGTTGAGTTTTCTAACGTTTAGGGAGTTCTCCATTTCAGCTTCGAATAGTAGCCTAGAAAGTATTTCCATAGAGAGAAAAAAACGTAGGGTGATAAGGAGTTACCCTATCTAATACCACATGATGGTTTAATATTGCCATTAGAAGGGTAGTTGGTTAATATAGAGTAGACAGGTGTAGATATGCATTGGTGTATCCATTGAATAGATGTCTGATGAAATCCAAATTCTTTAAGAATCTTTAGGATGAAATTCCATTAAAGATTGTCAAAAACTTTTTCAAAATCTATTTTTTTCCAACCCATCCTCTTCTGGATATAGACTTTTTCATGGTATGAATTATTTCTTGCACTAAAAGACCATTTTCTGTAATTAACCTACCCTCTATAACAGCTATCTAATTAGGTCCTATAAGCTTTCCAAGTAAAGGTTTCAGTCTATTGGCAATTATATTTGTAATAATTTTGTAAGTTACATTAGTAAAACTTATTTGTCTAAAATATTTGAAAGAGTTTGCCCCTTTTATATTAGGAATGAGAGTAACAACTGTATTATTCTATTTTTTGCAAAAGATGGCATGTTCTAAAGAAGTAGATAACAGATTCAAAAAGTATATTCCTTGTTACATCCTAGTTGCGCTTATAAAATAATGTTGACATCCCATCAGGACCTGGAGCCTTCATACTTGGCATTTCCTTTAGTGTATTTAAAACTTCTAATGGTGTTGGCATTCTGATTAAGTTCTCATTTTCTTGTTCAGTGATTTTTTCTAGGATCAAATTTTCTAAGTTATCAGGGATTTGAGGTCCACTATTGCTGAACTTTTTCTAAAAATTTTGTATGAATTAATCACTTATATGTTCATAATCAGTAATCCATTCATTATTATTGTTTTTAATGGAATGAATAGAATTATATTGCCTTCTAATAACTGTTGAAAGATAAAAGAATTTTGTTTTTCGATCTCCTTTCTTTAACCACTGTTCTCTAGATTTTTGCCTCCATAGTAAATCATTCCTAAGTAAAAGATTTTCTAACTCTAATTCTAATTTTTCCTCTTCTATTCTATTTTCAAGTGTACGGGGTTTCATTCTAATATCCTTAAAATTTTCCATGATAATCCTTAATTTTTCCTCACAGTGGCCAAAGTGTGACCTATTCCAAGATTTCAAAGCTTCTTTCGTATACTTGATTTTCTCAGAGAGAATGAAAGCCATTGATCCTTGACAATCTTTACTCCAGGCCTGCCTAATAACTTGGTTGCACGATGGATCGGTTTGCCAAGTTGCATAGAATCTAAATGGTTTGGGTTGACTATTATTTTTGGGTAAAATTTCGAGCATAATGGGTTTATAGTTTGACTTGTTTATGGTTATATGATGCAGCACAGCTCTTGGAAACATAATTCTCCGATCCATATTTACTAAGGTCCTATCAAGTCTTTGATATTACCACCCCCTATTCTTTTGTTGTTCCAAGTATAGATATCCCCAATAAACCCTATATCAATGAGACCATAATGACTTATAAAAAATATGCAGAAAAGTTCTAAACAAGCATTCGGATTAACAACATGCAAAGTAAAGAGGTTATTTTAACATATTAATACTAAACAAGCAGAGCTCTCATATAAAATTTGTATACAGTATATAATATTTGTTAATCTAAACTAGTGGTAATTTGCCAATCTACCACTTACTAATGACCTTAGAGGTATATGGACAGAAGCTATAAACAACAAGAAGGAGATTGTTAGGAGCTAAGCATGAATATGGATCAGATAAGAAAGTGTAGGGGAATCTCTGTAATACATCAATAAGATGGGGGTCTAAATATGAAAGGTGAATAAGAGCCAGGAGGTTGTTGCGTTTGTTGAGTTTGTTGCTTTGTTTATTGAGTTTCTTGGCTCTTAACCAGCTATAAATCCCTAGTACTTACTTTAACTGGAGATATGAAAAATGTATGGAATCTTTTCTTCTTGAATCCTTTCTTATTTATCTTCCTGTCTCCCTAATCTTCTTCTTCCTTCTGCTTTGTCATTCTTCTACTCGGGAGTTCGAGTTCTCGAGTTAGTGCTCTATTTTTGTCATATCTGATAACAGGGGTGTATCAAATGGTATCACAACTAGTGGTTCTCGGGCCTCGAAGATGACATAGCAACAATGGAAGCACATGAAATCGATGGAATTGAAGCCACAATCCGAGGAAGCATTCAGCAAATGGATGAGTGGACTGTGCATATGAACAAAAGGTTCAATAAGTTTCACAACACGGTAGAAGAGATCAAAGATATCCTTCCGATATGATCTTACAGAGTTGGGAGATACTGAACAATTTACAAAAAGGTAGAAGAGAAAGCGCAGGGCAATCACCAGGTCCAGTCATTCCTTTGGTATGAACCGCTTTGTGAGAATCTCAAAAAGCTAGAACCATGTGATGGAAAGCAGGAGGATGACGAGGTCGATCTTGATCACCACACTGATGAACATGAATTCTTCAACGAAATCATGGGAATGATGAGTCCAACCCTCCCATCCATGCCGTTAAATTTGAGGCTGCTATTGTTTTAGTTTGAAAGGATGTGGATGACCATCTGAGAAACAATAGGTCAATTGGAGAAAATGTTGAGGGATCAGCAAATTTGCAGCAGAAGCAACAGGAAGAAGTTGCAAATGAAGCTGAAGCATTTGTGATAAAAGCCAAGGAGGGACGTGGGGTCAGCAATAGCTCCACATGTAATACCTTGTTCCCTGCTTCTTGTCATTAATTCATTTGCTATTCACCTGTGGAGAAGGCAAGTAGCTCTGCCATTTGTGCATGGAATAGGGTAAGCTTTCACACACTCGGTTGCAAAACGATCATTTCAAGAGGCCAAGAAGGTGGATCATCAAGAGGCTTGCTAGTTTCTCAAAAGGGTTCAGTAGAGTAAAGACAGGAAAATCAATTTTCATGCTTCATTCAGATTTCAATCAAGAAGAAAAAGGAGATGTAATTTTTGTAATGAAGCAAAGGACCAAGGATCTACTCGATCCTGGAATCATAGAGTACCATTTGGTTCCTTTACGACCTCCATTTTTTATTTCTGGATTGAAACCTTGAGGACAAGGTTTCTTGAAGAGTAGGGTATTTTTAGGAGCTAAGGACGAATTTGGATCATATAAGAAAGTGTAGGCGAATCTCTGTAATACATCAATAAAATGGGGGTCGAAATATGAAAAGGTGAATAAGAGCTTGAAGATTGTTGCGTTTGTTGAGTTTGTTACTCTGTTCATTGAGTTTCTTGGCTCTTAACCAGCTATAAATCCCTTGTACTGACTTCAATTGGAGACATGAAGAATGTATGGAATCTCTTCTTCTTGAATCCTCTCCTTTCTATCTTCTGATCTCCCTAATCTTCTTCTTCCTTCTTCTTTGTCATTCTTCTACTCGGGAGTTCGAGTTCTTGAGTTAGAGCTCTGTTTTTGCGATATCTGATAACAGGGGTGTAGCAGAGATAAGATGCTAAATATCTATTTTTGGGTGCAATTATTTTTCAAGAACCAAACAATCTTCCTATTAAGCACAGATGCTTCTAATACACAGAAGATTACATTCTCTATCTCTTCAAAGCTATGAAAAAGACAACAAAATAGCAACTTAAGATCTGGGGCAAATAATATGTGTTATAATAGAGCATGCAACTTAGTAAATAAATAGAATGAAACAGAAATCCAACAAGATGTTTCAAGTCTTAAGTCCATAACCTAATCTAGGTGAAGAGATGGATCTGAAGAGGATTGCCACTGAAAAGAGCAATTTTCCCAAAAAAGCCTTCATTTTTCCTCCTGTATAGTAAGCAATCGTCCCAATATCTTCTATTAAGACCAGACATGAACCTCCTCAAGTTTGATTTTGCTTGCTTCCCTCGGGATCTAGCTTTTCACTACCTTTCGTGGTTCCTTGTTGCTTTGGAGGCAAAACCCCTGTCTCGAGTTGCAATAGCTGCAGTATTGTTAGCTTGAAATTACTTAAAGGGGAAATCAAAAGCCTCCACTAAGGGAGATTGAAAATGTCACTCCCACAAAAGGCAATTGGAAAGCCCCCAATGAAGGAGATTGAAAACTTCACTCCCACAAAGGGGAAATCAAAAGCCTCCACTTAGGGAGATTGAAAGCCTCCAACAAAGAATATTGGAAAATATTTAGATATGGCTCCAATTCAGATCGGATCGGAAAACCCTAGCTTTGAGCACGGTGAGAAGAGCAATTTTTGAGAGCGTAGAGCATTTAGATAGTCTTATCTCACTTACACGGAATCATTATGATCATAAGGTGAGATACACAAAAATTTTACAAGGCTTGTACTAAAAAGGTACACATGACTACCTCTCTTATCTAGTTACTATCATTTGCCTGAAATGTGAAATATCTACTATAACTTTAAAGTGAACAATAGAAGAAACATGCTGCTTTAATACACTTATAATCAAACCAATGATTATATCAAGAGAAAGAGTTCAGATTGTGCACTGTAAAAGTAACCTTGCAAGTAATGGATGAAAGGTTCTTCCCTCATCTATGTTCCAACGGCCAATTAGGTTCAAAATGCCAATTTTCAATTGGCTTGTTAATCTGTAGAGTTAGAAGAATATTTCTCCAAATTTAGTTTGTTGGAGGAAATGAGAAAAGGAGATGATCTCATGATTCTACTTCGGATACATAACTCCCACTGTAACAAGTTTAAGCTAGTCCATCTTAGGGAGTCTGTTCAGAATTTAGCCAGGAGATTAATGGCATTCAAGGGATCTGGTCCGAGAATCAAAAGAGTTTATGCCAGAGGACTTGGGATTTTTCATTGAGCAATGCACTCCAAGTAGCTGCAACAGTGAACTTATGCTTCTGGCATCAAAGTAATGTGTTAGTTGCTACAAATTGTTTTGAGCTTTGCCGTGCTTGAATAGAAGTAATCACGTTTAAATACTTCCTTCTTTGCCAAAATCATGAGGAGGATCTAGATAGTTGAAACTTTCGCCTGATGCCTCATATATGATAAGGTGTCAAGCCCACTCGGAAACTACAAGCACAAGGGGCATGCAGATATCCAACTATCATACAAGAAGGAGATGGATTCTCCATTCCCAAACTTGTAAGAAATGTATTAATGTGCTTAAGGCTGAAGGCTTAATAGTTTCATCCAACTCTATGGACAGGAGGATGACACATGAATAGACTTGTATTTCAGTAGGAACTTATTTGCCTAAGCAAATCCACAATGATCCTGCCTTAGTCAAGAGGAGCCAAAGATGCTTAAGAATATAGGCCTTGTTCTAGGAGGACAAAAGTCCTTTAATAGTGAATCAATTAAAGAGTTGTGGAGATGTGATCCTAGAAAATGGAGTTATTGGGAAAAAAAATTAATCCCTTGCACTGAAAATTATGATCCAATTAATAAAGAGTAAAAAGATATAGAAAAGCTAATTGCTGTAAAATTAATAAGATCTCTAGGGGCTCATGAGTATAGATAGAAAGGTGAAATAAAAGTTCATTTGAAAATGCCTTTCTTTCTAAGCTCAACAAGCAGTCTCAAAAGTAGGAAATATCGATTATTTGAAGGCAACAAAGGAACCATTGCCATTGACATGAAAAAAGGCAAGAGGTACATCAATAAAGTAGCCTTACTGTCACGACCTGAAAATTTGGTAGAGTTTCCCCTATATTTATCCATATTCAATCCCACAATACCTGTTACAATATTCATAAAATATTCACAATCATTCTTACTAAACCACTTAAAACCACTAATCATCCTTGTACAAAACCCGACAAGTCAGTTTAACAACTGGAGACTTGCCAAAAGTATTTTCAGGTCGTAACGTACTATACAATTTGCCACGGCATCATAAATACATACAAGGCAAAAAGCTCCTATCGAGTCCTCAAAAATGATCCCCAGCTGACAAAATATGAGGTCCCAAGCGGCTTGTCCTCTTCTACCTAGCTGAAAAGAAAAATATTGCAGGAGGTGAACTGCGGACTCAGTGAGTAAATCATCCTAAAATAAAATGACCTTCTATATATATTAAATACTCAAATACTTTAATCATCCAATTGCACCGATTTTCTATTCATACTAAGACCCACTAAGACACTCTTCTCAGCAGTTCGGCCTAGTCACTCAGTTCAGCCCACATTACACCAGATCTCACCACGGCCTAGGACAGAACAGCCGGACAGCCTCTGGGCCTGGATCTGAGCCTGCTCACTTCTGTGGGCCGGCATCTCTCTCCTGTGGACCACTAGTTGCATCCATCACTTGTCAAATGTGTCACAAAGTGGGCCATACTGCACCTTATTGTACTTCTCACCAATTTTCGAGTCCACAGGTTCATTATGCGGAAGCATCCTCTGCGGGACTTTACGACCTTGACTGGTACATGGATTCCGGTGCCACAAATCATATCACCTCCAATCTGTCGAATCTCAGTATTAAAGATGATAGTCTCGCCTCCAATCACGTTTTTATGGGTGATGGTACTCCTTTACCTATTATTGCCTCTGGTTCTACTTCACTTTCTTGCTTGACTCGTCCCTTACACTTACAACATATTCTGTACACGCCTCATATCTCTAAAAATCTTCTTTCTGTTTCTCAATTCACTCATGATAACTCTTGCTCCATTGAATTTCATCCTCGTTTTTTTGTTGTTAAGGATCTCCAAACTCACCAGGAGATGCTGTGGGGACCAGTTAAAGACAGACTACACTGCTTACTGTCAGGAGCCATGCATCGCCCTCAAGTTCTTCTCTCTACAGCAAATTCCAGTGTTCTTTGGCATCATCGATTAGGTCACCCATCATTTTCCATTGTTCATGGTACTTTATGTACCTTTATGACTTTGAATAAAGATCATCATGGTTTTATTTGTTTTGCGTGTCAACAAGGAAAAATTGTCAATTGCTCTTATCCATCCACCTTAATAAAAGTCGTGAATTATTTGATCTGATTCACACTGATATTTGGGGTCCTGCTCCAGTCTCCTCTCCTTCGGGTCATAAATATTATGTTCACTTTCTTGATGATTTTAGCAAATTCTCGTGGTATTTTGGGCTCAAGTCTCGCTCTGATATTTTACAAATGTTCATAATATTTCGTCTCCATATTGAAAATCTCTTTGGACGCAAAATTAAATTTCTCCAAGCTGATGGCGCCAAAGAATTTCTTTCCAATGACTTTCAAGCTGAATTACAAGATAATGGCATATTTCATAGAATTTCTTCCCCTCATATTCCACAACAAAATGGTTCTGCTGAACGTAAACATCGTCATATTGT